>BPLR01004651.1:0-24458 GCA_021605095.1 Caerostris extrusa
ACGTATTGCTGTCAACTCTAAATAACCTCAATTTTTGGTATATTTAAATACCTTTAATTTTTGTAACTAATTTTAACTGAAATTATTATTAATTTTATTTGATTTATTAATTTTATTTGTGAAAATTGTTTTTATTTTATAATAAGCTAAACCAATTGCACATTTTACTACAGGACAACTACAATATTATCGTGTAACAGGCAATTTTAGTAAAGCAACTTCTGTAATTTTAACTGATAAGTTTCGTTGTAATACATTATCTTGATTTTTGCATATGTGGGATATTCCTGTTTAATACTTGTGTTGGTGTACTTCGATCAAATTATCATGAAATTGATCATTTTTATTAAATATTATTTTTTTATAATAATTTAACATAATATAAAATTTTCTAATAAGGTAAATTTGATGGAAAGAATTAAACTAAATAAATAAAAATAAAAAAAAACTAAAATGCTATTTTGTAGCATTTTCTTACTTATAAAAATATTTTAAAGATATTTTCCTGCGTTTACATACTACATTTTTGTAAATATAAAAAAAATAAATACTTACTACAGTATATTTAGCATTATTTTAAGAAATTAAAAAAATTTTCTTTACAAATTTACTATAATTATGAAGTTGTTTTTATAACTGTTCTGATAAAAGAAAAGTAAATCATTGTAATAATGAAAATCGTAAGCATTCGAATTGTAATAGTCGAATAATCATAATCGTAACGTCGACAATCATAGAACATTCAGAATATCGTTTGCCACAATAAGACAAATTAAGTATATTTAGCATTATTTTAAGAAATTAAAAAAAAATTTCTTTAAAAATGTTTACTATAATTATAAAAGCTGTTTTTATAATTGTTGTGATAAAGAAAAAGTAAATCATTGTAATAATGAAAATCGTAAACATTCGAATTGTAATAATCGTAATCATAATCGTAATCGTCGACAATCATAGAACATTCAATATCGTTTTGCCACAATAAGACAAAACTTTTTTTCCTATTCATTTCAAAATTGCATGCTATTGTTTATAAACACACAGCATACTAGATTTAATAAAAAATTAGGTATATTTTAAAGGTTTATAATTAACTTTTTTTCATTAAATAAAAGAGAAAATTTCACGATAAATCTCGTGAAAGTCGATAATTGTGTCCTTCATTTTAACAGTTAAGTTTAATTAATGCTAGCGTTAAATATGCGTGCAGATAAGGTTTTGATAATTTTTGCTAACTGTCTGCTTAACACTGAAACATTTCAAAACTCAGAATTATTATTTAAAAAAAATTATATGCGATCCATTAAAGAAATACAATTTAATGTATATGGACGGGATTTATTAATCATTTATCCAAAGGAACTTGAATTACATAAGAGATAAATTAATTTTTTATAAATATTACTGGTTCTTAAATGGTATTTCTGAAAAATAAAAACCTGAACGAGTAATGATATTAGAGAGTTTTTGCATACCGTATTTTGGACGTCCGTCAGCTTTTTTCTCCCTAGCTCGCATGCTGATAGGAAATTGCGCATGCGTATCCTGCAATAATGTTTCCTATGAGCATGCACGCTAGGGAGAAAAAAGCTAACGGACGCCCAAAATACGGTATGCAAAAACTCTCTAATATCATTTATCGTTATTACTAATCTGTCAGGGCTTGAATGGCCGAGTGTCTGGAGTTCGGTGCTACAGGTTTCAAATTCGAGTCCCGGCGGTGCCATGGATGTTTGTAGTGATTCTGAATCCACTTTAAGTTATAGGTCCAGGACTATTATGACCGTTGGGCCAATTAATAGTAAACATTCATCGGATATGAATATCAACGAATCAAAATTTATGATTAACTTGATTAATAAAATTTTTTAATCAATTTTGCGTTTGGTTGCCACAATATTCAGACAAATGATAAAATAATAATGAAATTAATGTAATGTTAAAAATCAAATTAAAATTAATTAATTAAATTATTATTTCTTATTATCTTTCCTTGGAATAATAAATGAAATATGTCTCCAAATGGCGGGCACTTTAAACCTGAAATCAGTATCCACTAAAGCATCACAACTGCAGCAAAAAATGCCCACTTAAATTTTAGATTAGCGTTAGCAAATTAAGCGTCACATAGAATGCACAACACGGAGAGTTGCTGTTATATTGCAGCCACATTTTCCTCGTTTAGGTGGAAGTTGGAGGTGAATAGCGCTCTACCGCTCGATGCTAAAGGCGTCAGGTTTGAGCCCCAGCTGCGCTATGGATCTTTGTAGTGGTTCGTAATCCCCTTTTAAAGCCGTGCGTCAAGGGTCTCATATATGAACGTAGAGCGTTGGGAGAAGGGCTGACAACCCTACCCCGTAACAAGAAAAAAATCTCATGTTTCGGAACTTGCCATTAGGCAGATGGCCTGGGTCTACCATGGGGCTGTTACGCCAATGGAGAAAGCAGAAAGAAAGGCGTTCGAAATCGCATCTTTCATTGATAACCAACTGTAGAGGCCTGAATGGTCGAGTGTAATGCTCGGTGCGACAGATTTCGGGTTCGAGTCCCGACGGTGCCATGGATGTTTGTAGTGGTTCGGAATCCACTTTAAGCCGTAGGTCCCGGTCTCATAGGACTGTAGAGCGTCACGGAGCCAAGTCAGACTTCTACCTAAAGTTGCTCCATATCACAACGGGAAGCTGCTTTTCTTTTCCCTCCATCCATGACTAGACTACTCATTGGATGTCCATCTCGCACTGCAAGGCACTGAAGATTAGAAACAGCACACACACTGCGTTTAATGCGATCTTACTAAGAATATTCATCATCAGTGGCGCAACAGCCCATGTTGAGCCCAGACCATCTGCCTACTGGTAGATTTTGAAACGAGATATTTTGGGGTTGTCAGCCTTACTCCCAGCAGTCGTATTAGACCGGGACCAACGGGTTTAAAGTGGATTCTGAACCACTAAAAACAACCATGGCACCCGGGACTAATAAGGCATATAGCATTTATCCATGATAATCCACACCATCTGAAGAATTCAGAATCTCCATTTCTTTTCTTTAAGTCAAATGTAATGTTTTTTTATTTGTGGTTACCTACCCGACCCAGACATTTAATTTATAATCATTTGCCGAGTTTTGAAGCAAGCCCAGAAATTCGGAAACTCGACACGTTAATCGTTCTAGACTATAAAAAAATACAAATAAAATAAACATTAGATAATTATTATCTCCCTTCACCCTTTTTATGTCGTTGCCTTGAATAAGTCTCTTTAAGCCTTGGTCGTAACAAATCCGTATGCCTCTGAATTAGAAAGTCATGTATAATCAAATATTCTTGCGATGCAAATGAAGTAGACGTTTCAAGTTAATTGTGTCACGAACAAAATTTTGGCTTGACATAGAAAATATTTTTCTGTTTTACTTAATTCTCAGTTTAAATTCCCGTTGCGTTAAAACTTTGAGCATTACGTTCGCGTGAGTAAGGTGAACTCAATCTATTCACGACCACAGCAAACTTAATTTAAGAAATTAGTTTTCGGTCCACTTTCGCAAAAATATAATTTTAAAATGCTTTTACTGGTAATTCCCTTTATAGCAAGGTCGTTAGGTTCTTTAAAAAAATTCGTTTGATATAAAATCGTGGTTTATGAGATAATTAAATAATTAAAAAAACTAGGTTATTTACCAATTGTTATAAAATAAAAATATTGCTATACTTTTTTTAAGATTCATTTAATTGAACCGAAGTGGTATTTAAATTAAAAGTGAAGTTAAATGAAGTGAATTAAGTGAAATTTGTCTGTTAAACAAATAATTAATCCAAAAGATTGATGCATTAAGATTACACAATATTCTCGCTATCAATCATATTAAAATTTTTTTAAAAATGGTACCAAATATTTTTTGCATTGGGAGGGATATTTTAAGAATTTTTTTTCTTTTTATTTATGAAAATCATTGTTCAAAGCTACAACGATTTTATAGAAAAAATATATAATTAAAAATAACCCTAATACTATGTATTGGAATATATTTTTTAAATAATATTTATATGGATTATTATGAGATTCATCCGAATAATCCGTATATCACGCCGTCGATATAAGTAGGGACTAGCGATCTGGCGCTTTTGTGCCATAGGCGTTTTGGGTTCAAGTCCCGATGGTGCCATGAATGTTTGTAGTGGTTCGGAATCCATTTTAAACCGTAGGTCCCGGTTTCATATGGCTATTGGGTTTAGGGGACAACCCTACCCCATAAAAACCCCATCTGTTTCGGAATCTGGCAGTAGGCAGACAGCATTGGTCCTTAGAGGCCTGACGGCCGAGTGGCTAGTGCTCTGGCGCTCGCTACTACAGGTTTCGGGTTCGAGTCGCGGTGTTGCCATGGATATTTGTAGTGGTTCGAATCCACTTTAAGCCGTAGGTTCCGGTCTCATATGACCGTAGAGCATCACGGAGCCCAATCAGAATTCTTAGCCACATCATTTCCAAACTGTAATGGGCAAATTTAGCTCTCGGTACGGTGATGTGGTACAGCGTGGCTTAGACGGAATTGACCCACCATTTGGCTGTTGCATCAATGAAGATTTGGTTTGTCACTCTACGGCCATTTTTTTTTGCACACTTTGCTAATTTAGATCGGGACCTACACGTTAAACTTAGATTTAATTTATGATATTTTTGTTATTTTTTAATATTGATTTATGTTTTTTTTCCGAATCACTCACAAACATCCATGCCACTGTCAGGATTCGAACCTGAAGCACCACAGGTCAGAGAGCTAGCCAATTAGCATTCAGGTCACTATGAAGAAGTATATACAAGCACATTCTAAATTTTACAAATTGAGGAATGATTATAATATAGAATACTAGTTGACCCGGCAAACGTTGTTTTGCCATATACATTATTTCTATAAAAATTTTTTTTTTAGTTAAATAAAAAAAAACTAATTTACTATAAGTGTGTGGAAATGTGGTTATGATTGGAAGAGAAATGGAACATTACAGACAATGACGGCCTATAAAATGATAATACACTAACCATTTATTTATTTCATCCTATATACTTTATTAAATTAACAAATATATATTAAATTACATTATATAATAGCTGTATATACATCAAAAATAGTTATTTACATATTTACTACTAATTATGGCAATTAAAAAATAATCAACATCAATCTCTAAGTGCAATGGAGTGTACAGTTTTTTTGGTTAGTCCGTCTTTAGCCAACACAAACAAACTGGATGGTTTACCTACACGCGAACATGCCACGTATAGCTGTCCGTGGGAAACACATGGTGTGCCCAAATCTAAGCCACAAACAGACATCGTTTGGCTTTGCGACTTATTGATTGTCATTGCGAATGCCAATCTAAGTGGTCATTGAATACGTTTGAATTCAATTGGCACATCTGTGGGAATCATAGGGGTTCGTGGCAGCAATATATTTTCTCCTCGGTACTTGCCTTTCAAAATGGTGGCTTCGATAACGTTTTTCATTAATTTTTAATGACTAATCGTGTTCCATTGCACAGCCCTGGTGGGTTCAAATTACGAATCAAAATAACCGGAGATCCAACCTTTAATTGTAAATGATGCGGTGGCATGCCTGGCAAATCAATGAATTCAAAAACTCAATTGGATAATTTACAGCTTCATTGGCATCGGAATTTGTATCGATAGATTTGTATGACACCAAGTCCCCTGGCAACAATTGTTGTATCTTGGAATTTAAACCATTGACGTCCACATTTTTTGCTGCCAAAATTTCTCTTTCTGCCAACCAATCAAGATTTTTGAATTGTGTGCATACATCGGGAAATATGTGGTCGATGAGATTATTTTGCGAGTTTATGATTGTGCAGAAATCTGTCGGCAATTTTATGCAACCAGTAATTTCATGTACAGCAACTTTTCCATCCCAATATCTAACAGTTGTTTTGAGAATGTTTCAGCGGATGGATCTTGAAGCATTTGAAAGCGCATGTTTACTTTTAGTTGTAATTTTTCAACATTACGCCACAGTGACGCTGATTTTATGCAAGCGTTGATCTCATCAGTGTACGTTGAACGTGGAATGACAGGAAGTATTTGCCTGACATCACCTGAAAGGAGTAACCGAGTACCGCCAAATAGTTTGTTGTTGTTTTTTATATCCATCAATGTTCTGTTTAATGTCTCAAGCGAATGTTTGTGTGCCATAGTGCATTCATCGCAGGTGATAATTTTACACTGTTTCAGCACTGTGGCCATGGACGATTGTTTCTTTATATTGCACACTGAATCTGGGTTATTTTGAATATTCAGTGGCAGCTTAAATGCTGAAGGATCTGTTCTGCCTCCATCTAATAAAGTGGCTGCAATCCCAGATGATGCAACGGCCAATGCGATGGCATTTTTGATCGTATCACGGCAAGAAGTAGCGAAATAAGAAATGTTTTGCCAGTTCCACCTGGTGCATCCAAAAAAAGAATCCCCCTTGGACTGCCGAAACTGCCAGCATAGTGCGGTCGTAAATGGTTTTTTGTTCATCAGTCAGTAGTGGGACAATGCTAGTATATAAATATAATCACTAACAGTCATAACATTTTACGTTATCTCTCTCTTTCAAAATAAAGTTTATGCTTTCGAATTGCAAATAACACTTACTTTACTGGAATCCCAGTTTCGACACAATAAAGTAAATTTCAACACAATTACACTCGTAAGATAAAACGTAACAACAGCCATCTTTATTTTTCTTAGAAAAATAATAAAGTTGCCAATTTTGTTTAACTAAACATTAACTACACGCTACACGTGTAAATATAATTTAATGCTACACGTGCAAAGAATATAACTTAGCAAAACATTAACTAAAGACAGCTTAAGACATTAACACGTGCTATACGTGTAAATATAATTTCACGCTACACGTGCAAATATAACAGCATTTGTTTTCTTATTATTTGCTTTACCTTTAACAATGATAAAACACGTATATTTATTTAACACGTAAATATTTCTCTTTTAAATTAAAATTATTCCCACAAAAATGTTGTGTATAATATATATACAGGTAAAGCAACAGCCGTTGTTGGCGCGAGTTCACAACACGTGTTGATTTATATAAGATCACTTAATTAAATAAATGTCAAAAAAATAAAGCCAATTAAAGACTTTAATTTTTGTTTAAACGCACGTGCTGTAATGTCATGAATAAAAAATTAAAAAAAAAAAAAAAAAACAGTACATTGTTACCGACTACATTGTTTTGCCAAAGAAATTTTAAAAATATTTAGGGGTGGGCCACCCTTATCACTTAGGGGTTTAAAAATAGTTTACGACCGATTCGCAGACCTACCAAATATGCACAAAAATTTTCATAAGAAGAAGCCGTTTCGGAGGAGTTTCACAGACACGAGAATTTTATATATTAGATAATCTATCATCCTCATCAGTGGCGCAACAGCCCCATGAGACATGCCACAGTCTGCCTTACAGTTTAAAGGGAATTTTGAACCACTGCAAATATCCATGGCACCGCCGGGACTCGAATCCGAAACCTGTGGCACCGAGCGCTAATCATTCGGCCATCAGGCCCTAATATAATCTATAATAATGATAATTTAGAACTTCGCGAGCAAAATTAGTTTTTGAGATGTGTATGCTGATTTGTCTCAATATTTATTCAAATGAAAGATCTTTAGCAATTATTCTCAACATTTTCATTGGACCTTTTGTTGCATACGATTCCATTAATTTTCAAAAGTAATGCTGAATTTTCCAGTTCTTGAATTGGCTTTAAAACAAAAACAATATTACCTTTTATTATTAAGGAGACTTTCTGTAAATCTCATATTGTGCGACAACAAATTCGTGTCATAGCAAGGATGCCTGCATGCTAGAACTGAAGAAAAAAAAGAAATGAATACTTTTGTTACGTAATAAGGCACATGAAAATTTATATACTAAAATTAATTCTATTTAATTTTGTTTTTATAAAACATTAAAGAGCAAACTAACCCACAAAGCTTCCATTAATTTTCAAACTAATATAACAGCAGTAAGCAAAATGTTTTTAGAACCGCACCTTTATTTCATTTCACATTTACTTTAAATAGCAGATGATTTGGTTTTGTTGCCCTAATGTCATTTTGTGCACATTTTAGGTTAATTATACCGGGACCTACAGTTTAACGTGGATTCCGGACCCCTCAAAAACATCGCTGCTAGGGCTGCCAGGATTTGAACTTGAAGCACCAAAGGCCAGAGCGCTATCCAATTAGCCAGCAGGCCGCATTAAATGTCAGATAAAATATAAATAAACCCACAGTTACTTGCTATTCTTACAGCTATTTGAAAACAGCATACAATGCTTTAACTGTTGTCTTGCCATGTTTTTTTTAAAACCATTCATGGTTAAATGATTTATGTTATTTTTAAAGTAACGATTTCAGGTCTTTTGGAATTCTATCTATTGATATTTCTTCTTTTTAACTTTTTCTTCGATTTTTCTGATATCATTATACATATATATTTTAAGATTACGAAATTAATAAAGAAAAATTTCTTCATCTAAATAAGTATTAAACTATTAGATTTTATTATTATTTAAAAAGGGCAAAGCATACATTGCATTTGGAATGCACATATGACATTCAAATGTTATGTTCACACTGAACAGATGAAGTTAGATTAAATAAGAGTACGTAAAACTTCTGAAGACCATAGGTCACACAGATTTTTTATTTTATCCCACTTGGTAGACAGTTACATCTAGACAGAGTCCAAGAATCCATGCGATCTCATGGAAGGAGGGGACAGCTTCTGTTGGGATGGATCACGCGTAGGTAAAAATCGGAATTGGATCCGTGATGCTGAAGAAGGAGGGCAGTGCCTTCCGGGTGGATTTTTAGGAGAACTACCCTACATTTTCGTATCGTATGAGAGAAAAACCCGAAAAACTCCCATCAGGTAGTACGATTCACGAGGGAGTGAATGGCTCTGGCTCTCGGTGCATGGATGTTTGTAGTGGTTCGGAATCCACTTTAAGCAGTAGGGTCCAGTCCCATATGACTTTTAGCGTCATGGAGCCCAGTAAGACTTCTCACCCGCATCATTCAAAAATCGTACAGGCGCAACTCAGCTCTAGGCACAGTGATGCTGTGTAGTAGTAGTCCGATTCACGAGACAAGGTGCTGAACATTCCAAACGAGAATCAATATCAATCACGAGAATCCTCGTTATTGATACAGTGTCCACAACACACTGACCAGAGGATTGAACCTCCCCCTAATGTTCACCAGTGGTGCACGTTGCCACTAAGCCACGAGCTCAATGGCAACACAATGGCACAAATATATGTGTTCAATGGCACAAATATATGTGTCACATATTTACAATCACTTGTCTACGGCCGTTTGTTTATCTTTTATTTCGTTCATATAAATAAATAATAAAATGAAAAATGTTATGTAATAAAAGTACATAAATATTTTGATATGTGACTATATATTTATTATTTTACTAAATATTTTGCATTTTGTTCAATTTTTGTAGCAACAAAGACCAAAAGTGATCAGTAAATGGCTTCTATGGATCCATATTATTAACATTCATGCCTGGACCTTTTTTTGTTCAGAAATATATGCTGATACAAACAGGCTTGAGGAATTTAATGTACAATCAAACTACAACTAAAGCTACTTTGTAGAATGAAATTTTAACTTGGAACATGTTTTTAAGCACATAAAATATGTAATGAATTCTCGAAACAAATGTTTGTTAATAGCTAATGTCACGATAGCCCAAATGCATAAGAAATAGGAAGAATAAACAAAAAATTAACATAGATAGAAACGAGCTAAGCATTATCGGTGAAAGTTATAATATCCAAATTTGCAATAAATTAAAAAAAAAAAATACTAAATTACGCATTTCTTTAATATTCAAGTACCGGTTTTTATTAAACTAGTGCGTATCATATTCCGCGTTTAAGTATTTTATGATTGGTTTGGTTTTGTTGCTCTACGGTCACTTTAGGCTAACTAGACCGGGACCTACAGTTTAACTTGGATTCTGAACAACTAACAAACATCCATGTCACCATCAGGACTTGAACCTGAAGCCTGTGGTACCAATGGCTAATGCCCTAGCCAATTGGGCATGAGGCCGCAAAGTCTTTTATGAAAACCCGAGTTCTTAAAAAAAAAAAAAATAGGCCCAACCTTACATATAACTTTTAAAAGTAAAATCGATGCATGATAAGGAGAACCACTGTCTGTGCATCTCTTAACTCTATTGGTATTGCCAGCACATTTTTTCATACTATGATTGAACTTATTGTAATTTTTATTCAAGAATTGTTCATTTAAAATTAAGTTATTTATACATATTATACCACAGAAAAGTGGAAGTTTGGTATATCATCGACATTTTTAATACTATTTTATGAAAGATTTATATTCATAAATTGTAAATTGATTATTTGTTTTGTTAATTTTGCAGTGATTTCATGGAATTTTTGTACTGAGTGCCTGTGAAATTTGAATGGGTCGGCCGAAAACATTTATTCCCTGTTATGTTTGTTTCAAAGAGTTTGGATCGAAATCTTTAACAATACACGAACCCAGATGTCTCGAGCGATGGCGAATCTCCAACAAATCTCTGCCAGCTGAAAAACGCCCACCAACCCCTGTGAAACCAGCTGATTGGAACACCAGCCAAGACAGCATTTGTCCCTATTGTCAAACCAGCATCCTAACTGCCGAGAAAGACGAACACACTTTAGTTTGCTCAGCCAAGAAACTCAGGTCCAACAACAACAGCCCCGCTTCAAAGCAACGCACTATGATAGGAGTCGTCACGTCAGAGTTTTCGCCAAAAAAGGGAAAAGAGAACAAAAATCATCCAAACCACATACCAGTTCCATGTGTGGTAAAAAAGAACGCCAAAAATGTAGCCAAGGTGGAATCCAAAGAGAAGCTAAATCCCATCGAAAAGAACTGTGGGGCTAAGAACAAAGACATAGAACAACAGACGAATCTTCAAGACGGTAAAACATCAGAAGACATTCGTAAAGATGGCGAAGATTCGTCTTCGACCAGCAAAAGATCTGTTCGTCCACAAACCAAAATTCTTCGGAGGCCAACGCCAAATTTGAAACACCCAGTCATCCAGGTTGATTCTGATGACAGTAGTGGAGACAGTAGTTGCTCCTCCGATAAAAGTAAAGACGATAATCCGAAGCGTTTCAAAATCGGCAATGAATCTTCAGATTCAACGCACAAACCGAAGAACTTCATAATCTACAACAAGAACAATGTCGAAAAGAATACTAAGAAGGAACCGAAAGAAAGGACTTCCGCTACCATGGTCTCGCCTTCAATACCGAATCCTTGCACCAGTTGTAACAGAAGTCAAGCACCTGAAAGACTCCACAGCCATGCCAAAAGGGACTCCAGAGGACTTATGTACAACAGAAAGTCGCCTTCTTTGGATATTAAAATGGCCTCTCCCCAAAAGAAAGCCCCCGAGTTGCAAGATAAGCCTAAAACAAAAAGCAAAGACAAGAGTGCACAAGTTCAGCAAGACAGCAAAGGCAATTCTGTATCTCACAGTGCTTCAGAGAGCTCAGTTGCGAGCATTGTTACAAAACACAATACTTTGGATTTAAAGAAAAAGAACACGCAGTTGGCTAATGACGATGCAAATGCAACCACAAGCAGCTCTAGAAAATATCTCTTGGACATTACAAAGCGATGTTACATTTGCGATGAAGAATTCAAGGTTTCGGACTTACTTCTGCACGAAAGCCAATGTCTGGAGGTAAGTGGGTCCTTTTTGTATTCACCTCAATACGGTGGTATGGCGTGTAGCTTTTTTTGCAAGGTGTGGTTATGATTTGAGTACAATTATCGATTAAGTCACGGACATTTCGTTTTAAAAACAAATATTATTGACTGCTTTGAAAGAAGTACATGATATTTATATAAAAAAAGTAGATATCACATTGAGGATTACTGAATTGTTTTATTATATATTTGATGGTGTCAATCATAATCATAACCACTTCTTGATATCGCAAGGTGTGGCTATGATTTGAATACAATTTTTGATTAACTCACGAAGATTTCCTTTTAAAAACAAATATTATTGACTGCTATGAAAGAAGTACATGAAATTTATAACAAAAAAAAAGTAAATATCACATTGATGATTTCTTGATTGTTTTATTATATATTTGATGGTGTCAATCAAAACTACACCTTGATATCGCAAGGTGTGGCTATGATTTGAATACAATTTTTGATTAACTCACGAAGATTTCCTTTTTTAAAAACAAATATTATTGACTGCTTGAAAGAAGTACATGAAATTTATAACAAAAAAAGTAAATAACTGATGATTTCTTGATTGTTTTATTATATATTTGATGGTGTCAAAAACTACACCTTGATATCGTAAGGTGTGGCTATGATTTGAATACAATTATCGATTAACTGGCGAAAATTTCGTTTTGAAAACAAATAGTATTGACTGCTATGAAAGAAATTCATGAAATTTATAACAAAAAAAAGTAGATATCATAATGATAATTTCTTGATTGTTTTTTATATATTTGATGGTTAAAGTTAAAATTTATGTCTAAATATTTAAATTAATAAATAATTTTTTAATAATAATGATAGATTTCCATTTTTTATAACCATATTTGTTTTGTTATAAAAAGCTTGCAGTTGAAAAGGTAGATTTTTGTAGGTTTCATTTTTCCCACAATAAATAAGAGATTTCAGTTTCAGATGTAGAAAGATGAATTTAAAAATCAGCAATGAATTTATTATTAAGTTAAGCAAATACCAATACAAATTAAACTTTTACATTGTTTTTATTTTGTATGAATTTTTACAAGAATACAATGGTCTTCGCAGTTTGATTTGAGTAAATACTTTTCTTAGAGGTATTTTAAATACTATCTGCTGAATTATAATAAGCGGAGATAAAAATTTTCGTCTTCATAATTAAAAAAAAATTGCCTTTCTCACTTGATTAATAAACAGGTAATATAAAAAAATTTTTTTTTTTTTAAATCAATTCCTACTGTTTTTCACTCTATTGCAGAAAGTCCTTTATAAATAATTTGCATTCATTTTTTAAGTTTATCTGGTGCCATCTATTGGTAGATATATGCAACTTAAATCTAAAATTAATTCATTAAATTTAATTACTGAATGAATATTTAAAAACTGTATTCACATCCAGTGACATCCACTACAAGTTCAAAAAAAATGCATTTGAACTGGAGTGGATGAATAGAAAGTATTTTATGAACGATTGAAAATTTGAACAAGATATAGATAGGGAGAGTGTGAGCTAATAGAAGGAATTGAAATAATAATAAAAGCAAAATAAAACTCTGCCGGAAATCATTAAAATCAATAAAATTTTATTTTAATACTATTATTCGATTCGGATTACAAGGGGAAAAAATTTGTATTTATTTATTTATTGGCATTTTCAGCTCAATTTTTAAAAAATCGATTTTCGTCTTATAATTCTGAAAGTAGTATGTATTACTATTCGTTATCTTTATTACTGTTCTGAATAATATCATTATATTACTTGAGGCCCTACTTTTATTTATTTCGCCACATCGTATTTAAGTTTTTTTAAAATTTTTTCAGATATTTTTAAAAATATAATCAGAGTTTGATGAACGTCTAAAATATGCAATATAATTTTAAATATTTGAAAAAAATTTTTTTTTATTCAATGTTTTTCTTATTTATTGTAAACTAGAAGATAAGAAATTTTTTTTTCTACGATATGAAATAAAAAAAATATATTAAATTAAATTAGTTCAACATATATTTGTAAACAAAATAATTTTAGTCATTAATAAAAAAAAAAAATCGAATTATAAAAACCATTTGACTAATCACCTCTTGTAACTACAAAGTCCAACTGAATACTTAACGCTTGGTAGATTAATATAGGATCATGCATCGCTAATTCTTTATTTATCATTTATATATTATGTTAATTTTTATTATCAAATAAGTGTATGTTGCGTTTATCAAATGGTTGCAAATTTTGTTCTTCAAGCAGTTAAGCAGGGATCGAAAAATAAAGTTTGGCGGGCCAAGATAAATTTTTCCTAAAATTTTAAAAACAATATACAAGCATTACAATTTACTTATGTTAATGAGATGAATGAAATTGCGATTTCATTTTTAAAAGTTCCTTATAGTGAGGTTCGAAGGAAGATGTACCGATTCTAAGGAAAGAGGCTAAATGCTCATCTGTCGGTCTACTCTGAAATAATTCTTTCTAAGGTTCATAGGTGAAAACACTTATATAAGATAAAGAAAAACATAGCACTGATTTTCTGGACGTGAGATATTAAATTTGGGAAACTTACTTTCGATAAAGATCTGTAAAACTCTAACTTTGACATATTTAGAAACAACTGCTTGAGATGATTGCTAGATTGCAACTCAATTCATTCAACTTGAAAATCTGACCTCACTGCTTCACAATTTACGTTGCAAAGCATGGTAAAAATATCCAATTCTGTTTGAATGGCACTGAAACCTTGAAATCTGCGTTCGAACTCAAAATGCAGTTTTTTCAAGCCATCTTTATAATTCTTAAGCTAATCTTCATTTACTGAGGGTATTGAATTTAACCTCGGGAAATGAGACAAGTCGTTCTTAGCTAATAATCATTCAATCAATAATATCAGAACTCTCGCCAAAAGAAAAAGTCGCTGTCTGGGAGCTTAAAATGAGCAAATCTGCCACATGTGAGGTCTAATTCACCTATATTGGATTCCTATATGTCTGCTCCCCGAGATAGAGATAACGATTGTTGACGCCAATCGACAGCTATAACTAACAAAGAACTTCCACTTTGAACACTTTACCGATTGAAAGCTGCCTGTGCTTGCTATTTCCATCGACTTATGCTTTGTAGAACAAAAACAGAGAAAGTAAAAAATATCCCCAGTCCTTTGAAAAAGGAGGAAAATAATAATATTTAATCAAAGTAGAAAAGGAGATGGATATATAATAATAAATATATATTTTTTTGAATTTGCCTCGGACAGGAAAATTAAAATTCTATCCGCGGCCTTAGCCTCCCTTCCTGAGTTAAGCTATTTTCTTATTCAGAAACATTGTCTTGATCATTCTTTTACACATAGCCTCAATCAACTTAAAAACAACTACCTGATTTTAAATTGTAATTAATTATTGATTTTTTTTACTTAAATTAATTCCTCCCCAAATAAATGTGCGTATTTTTAACCTTTATTCTTATTAAATAATAATAATACAATATATATATTACTTTCTATCTAATCAATGGGCTTAAAGCGTAAGACACTTTTCTCATTCACAAAGCAGGAGATGGTTGTTAGGCAACCAATGCTCTCTATCAACCTGGCAAATCGTAGTAAATATGCGTATGGGTTGGAAGGTCTCACTACACATTTACTTTTAAAAATTAAATTACGATAAATTAATTCTAAAAATACAAATTAAGAAATCATTTAAACGAAAAAGATTTAATTTCAAACAATTTGTGTAAAATTATTCTCTTCACGAAAAAATCGTAAAATAACAAATAAAAATAAAAATAACAAAATAACCTGTAATAATAACGGGTCTGTAAAATAGCAAAAACTGTATTAATTATTCGATACTAATTGCATTTTTTTCAGACAATAATGTGACTTATAGTTTAAAATATTTTAATAGAATAGGAATAGGAATAGATTAGGAAAAAACAGGAATAGTCCATTTACTAGTGATGATGGCAGCCCAATGTCTTTTAATAGGACTTTTAGAGAAAAATCATTATTAATGCGAAACATTTTTTGCCGTGATGTACAATCGACACAAATGCTGCCCACAAATTATCACGGAAATCATAGTTCCCCCTCCGTTAATACTTGTTACATACATAAATGAAACAGAAGATCATCATTGTAGAACGAAAAACAATTTAATAATATTTTTTTACTTCAAAAAATAGATTAAAGTCACTAATGGTAACTAAATCGAAAATACAATTAATTGTTTGATTTCGCTTTGTATGTTTGTTTTAGCTATATTCTGTATGTGTATTTAAAATATCTTTAGTAATAGTATACTTTAAGTAATAATATTTTGAAATAAATGAGTTATTGATTGATTACATGAAAAGTGATTAGTTGAAAATTTTGTTCTTAATATGTTTAATATCACTATTTTATCGTGATAAATGACACTGAACGCTATTTTTTTGTTGAAAATCCGTAGGACGGTTCTTATACATGTCTCGAAAAATGATATGGAGTGTTTTTAGGGCTAATTGATTAGTACTTGAATCGTTAATTATTTCGCCACTGTTTAAATATTTTTGTGAGATTCTTTACTAATTTTCTCAAGTGAATTAAAATAATAATAATTATAAAAATAAATTCTGAGTAATTTAAGTCCATCTGGATTTTTATCGCTACTTTTTTCCGATTTTGAGTAATGCTGAATATTATTTTAAGTTTTACATTTCATTTTTCTGCCTGGCTCGTGGCTCAGTGACAGCTCGCGTCGCTGGTGAGCATGAGGACGGAGGTTCAATCCACTGGCGGTTTTTGTTGTAGACACTGTTTCAAAAACAAGGAGACTCGATAGTGTTTGGAATGTTCAGCCTCTTGCCTCGTGAACTCACTACTTGAGGGAAGTTTCCCGGTTTTTATTCCATATGATACGCAAATGCGGGTTAATACCCCTTAAATGTGTTTCTGGAAGACACTACCCTCCTTCTTCAGCGACACGGAGCCAAGTCAGACTTCTACCTGCGTGTGCTCCATCAAAACAGGAGCTGCCCCCTTTCCCTCCATCCACGAGTAAACTACTTATGTGATATCGGCCTTAAAATATAATAAAATTTAAAAATATTAAAAAATAAAAAATTCTAAAAATATAATAAAATTTAAGACTTATTTAAGAATTATTTAATTCATTTTAAAGAAAAAAATTATATAACGAGTACAGAATTGTAAATGAAAATTTATTTCCAGCAACTTCAAATTTACATGCATTGATGGTAAATAAAAAGCTATAGATATTAATTTTTCATAGAAATTTTCTATAGCATTTATTCACAGGTTTTCAACGATAGATCTTCAGGTGGAAATGCAATTGGTTGCTATTCAATGTAGCAAAGAGTAATATGTACTGTTAGCGGGCCTTCTGTATAATTTTTAAATGATTTTTCCTTTCAACAAATTCAATATTTTAAAATCTAAGAAAACAAACGCTTGTTTCCTTTTTTTTCCGCTAGTAAATATGATGCATAGTGGCCTGAGGGCCGAGTGACTAGCGCTCTGGCTTTGGGTGCCACAGGTTTAAGATTCGAGTCCCGCCGGTGCCGTAGACATTTGTAGTTGTTCGGAATCCACTTAGCCGCGGGTCCCGGTCTAATATTCTATAAAGTTTTACCGACCTGCCCGAAGGCTTACGGATAACTGCATGGCCAGAAGCACGACAGAACCTACTAGTACTAGCTGGATTCCGCCTTATTCGGCTCCACGGATAGGGTGATATGTAATAAGTACAACACCCCCACCGTCTTTGGCAGCCCTCAACTGGGCTTGCTGTACTCCAAGGCATCAACGTTCACGCTATCGAACGTGTTCGGAAACACCCGCGGAGATGTATGGATCTCTTCGCCGTCTTATGAGTGACGTTTCCAGGGGGCACCACAAGGAGGTGGATCCAAATTCGCCCCCTAATACATCCCAGTCTAATATAACATTTTGGCGTAGGGCTGACAACCCTAGACCGTAAAAGAGAACATCTGTCTCGAACTCTGTCAGCAAGCAGACGAAAATATCAAATGCATAATTATTTAAATATAGGAATTTTTCTTAATAATTTCATAATTTCATAATCTCAAAATATATATGTATAATAATATTAGGAGGCCCACATGGTTGAGTGTCTGGCGCTCGGTGACACAAGTTTCGGGTTCCACTTTAAACCAGAGGTCCAGGTCTAATATGACTGTAGAGCGTTGGGCTGACAACACTACCCCGTAAAACGAAAACATCTCTTGCCTCGAAATCTGTCAGCAAGCAGACGGCCTTAGCCCACGATGGGGCTGTTGCGCCAATGAAGATTTAGTTTGGTTTTCCCTCTATGGTCATTTTTTGCACACTTTTAGGCTAATCAGACCGGGATCTAAAGTTTAACGGGAATTCCGAACTACTCACAAATATTCATGCCACCTGCCATGAGTCGAACCTGATGTCTGTGATATCGAAAGCCAGTGCTAGCCAATTGACCGTCAGGCCGCTATGCCAACGAAAACAAAATATAGTGCATAACTTCTATGAATTCTAGAGCATACCGATACCCTATCGAGCAAGACCACCTATCAAGCTGACAGATTAACCGCAACCCTCAAAGGCAGAATTAGTTAGCTCAAATTAGCATAACGAGCAGAAAAAGTAAACAAAAATATCAAGAAAAACACCAGCGTGTCCGGTATAAAAAGTTTTAAAAACATGATAAAAAATGGCACAGTTGAGTTCCCTCGATTTAAGTAGAACTCACTTTATTCGGATTCAAATTATGGAGTATTTATTATCTAACTTAATTGATTGGTCATGATTTAAAAATTTAAATTATACCTATACTTCCTAACTCGAGTAATGCTTAGTTGTTAAAATGCTGGATACTCCAGTATTCAATTATATTAATAGAATTTTATTACATAACATAAAATTCTAGGTTAATGGTTCTCAAATTTTTTGTGTTTTTTATCTTTAACAAAATAATATATTGTAGCTCCTCCCAAATCTTTTTGGTCAGTAAATGTAATAGTAACTTTGATGTTTCGTTGAATTTATTTTATAAAATAAGTACCGCGACGTTGCTCGGTTACAGAAAATAAAACAATTTTAGTTTTGGTAAATTTTATTGATAAAAAACATTTGTGGAGAAATAAAGATTTCAGATTCTGAATAACTAATTTATTTTCAAATTTTAAATAATGATTTTTTTTACAGTAAATAATGACAACAATTAGTTTTTAAGATCGGCGCCATCTGAGGGCAAAAAAAAAAAAAATAATAATAAAAAAAAAAAAAATACAGTTTTATTGAATTAAATAATGATGTGTTATGCAGGTTGGGCAACCAGATTATAACTAGGTGTGATTGGGTTGAAACACAGGTTGGAGAACTCACAGCATTATAACCAAACACATACAATTAGAGACATACAATATTTAACACATTTAAATACAGATAATTAGAGATTCGTGGAAAGATTTCACTTCTATGCTGAAAACCCTTATTCAGCTACGCACAGGATGCGCGAAATATACTTCCTCACCATGTGAGAGTCTATAAGCCAACTAATACGCAGGGTTGCGTTAAATATATTTCCTTTCAGGATGAGATATTATAAGTTAAACGTTTCTCAGTGGGAGCGCAGGTTGCGCTGCACCTCCTCTTGGGTGAAAATCTCGAGGCCGACTGACCATTTCTCCTGAACTCCATAGGGGTCGCTCTTGCAAGTGTGTGTATAAGGAAGCACGGTTATATCGATTAATATTTTTTAATTTATATTTTTTCTGTGAATTATTGGAATCAAACTATAAATTCTAATTTAAAAATTGAATGATTTTTTTTTCTTTCAAATGAAGTAAAATTTTTCACAGTATTGAATTAGAGCTATTAATTTCTTACTTTAAAAAATTAGACATTTGCATGTCGTTTTTTTTTAAAAAATTTTTTAGACAACAAATTGATATAATGCATCAATGTTTTGTAAAAAAGTTTTCATAAAAATAATTTAAATATTTAAAAAGTATTAAAGCATATTTAAAATTTTTAATTAAAAAAAAAAATAAATTAATATTTAATATACATTAAAAATATTTAATGTTAAAAATATTAATATTAAATTTTTTAATTATTTAGAAAGGTTTTATTAAAAATAATTTGAGCTTGTATTCATAAAAAATATTATTTTGCTAATTTTTTAAAGTGATTTAAGGCAATTTAATCTTCTGTAAGAAATACATTGCCTCTCTCTAAATAAGCTTAAGGATCGAGCTTCTAAATGTTTTTAGGAACAATTATTAAAATTAAGAGGTATAAGTGTATAATATAATATAATATAATATAATATAATACCTTAGATATATAATACCTTATATATATATATATATATACAACACTTTATAATATAATATACATATAATTATTTATATTATGCGGTATAAGAAGTGAGGTATCGTATCTTACTAAAAATTCTAAAAAATATTTTTGTTTTGAAGCGCCAAAATATTTTTTATTTATAGCATTAGAATCTATTTTATTTTAAAAAAAAAATTTAGTAAATAAATAGAATTCTAATAAATAAGAATTAATAAAAAATATAACAAAATTTTTTTTTTCAAATATTTAATTTTATAAAATAATTGAATATTTTTATAAATAATACATTTCTAAAGAATTTTTAATAAAATGACTGAATTTCTCTTATAAAATTTATGAATTTTTTAAAAACTAATTTATAAAATATTTAAATTTATTTTATAAAATTTTTCTAGAATAATTGAATTTCTTTGATATTGATCGAATATTATTATATTAATTAAATATTTGAATAATATATTTTATAAAATTATTATTGATATTGATCTAAACAATATGTATGAAATAAAAATCACTGTAAACGTATTAGGCATCAAGTACTATCTTGTAGCTATTTGATGTACAGTATATAAACCTACGTACGCATTTAAGCCAATTTATCTATCAATCCTTAAATTAATTTTTCCAACAGCCATAAACAGATAGGACCTTTGTACCGTAAGCCCCCTATCCTTAAATGACAAATAATCAAATTGCGAGTAGCATTTGGCAGTTAAACCTGCACGACAGAGCTCTTTATGACGCTATTAACATCTCCAGTGTGGCTGCTTTCATTAGCTACTGGCAGCAGCTATTTCCAGCTGCTCCATTGATGTTTAGGTCAGTGGGTTAAGTAGAAAGAGAATGGATTCGTTTTGAGAGTGTCTGTAGTTGTCCATGACCAGCGCGGTTTGACATTCTCTCCGAAAGATTGAGATAGATTGAGTCGTTTAAGATAAACGTGCCTTGTTGAAAATCTCAGCTTTGTGACAAGAGCACTAAAAGATTTGATTTTAAACCATCCTAAATTTTGCAAGGTATAAGAAGTGAAGTAGCATATCTTACTTAAAAATTCTAATAAAAGTACTTTGTTTGAAGCGTCAATTTTTTTCCTATTTATAGCATTAGGAATCTTGAATTTAATTTTAAAAAAATAAGAAAATAAATGGATTTCTAATAAAAATAAGAATTAATAAAAAATAATACAAAAATATATATTTTAAATATTTAATTTCATTTAAAATAATTGAATAATTTATGAATAATAAATTAAAAATTTCTTTTATAAACTTTATGAATTTTTAAAAAATAATTGAATAATTTATTTTATAAAATAATTGAATTTCTTTTCTTTGATATTACAATCCTCATTTAATCGTGAAAGATTGATACATTTTTTAAACATGACATTTAACTGTAGAAAAATAAATGAATTAGAAATTAAGAATAGTAGCAAAATACTCTATTACATTCCATATGTATACTACCAGAAGTATAAAATGAAAAATGTGCTTTGTTAAACTATTTTACTTAAATAAAGCTAATTATTTTTAATTAAATCTAATTTTTTAAGTCAATTATTTTTGTAGCTATTTTATAGTAGCTTTTTGAAGTTTCTGGAATTTTTTATTATAGCTCAAAAATGTGTGCTTATATAGTTTAAAAAAATCAGTGATAAATATTAATATTGAATCATATAATTTTAATGAAAAATACAAGTAAATAAAACTTGAAATCCTACCATTAACTAGTTTATTCATTTTAATTTAAATTGTTTCTACTTTAATTTTAATATCCGTTATTATGTTAAACTGCATATTTTTTAACAAATGTTTTAAATTTTTTAAAATTGTACCCTGGCAACTATAGAATCTTGTTCCACTGATAGGTCAGTGGGTTAAGTAGAAAGAGAATGGATTCACTTTTGCGAGAGCGCGCCCCTAGTTGTGCATGACAAATACTCGGTTTGACGTTCTCTCTCGCTGAAAGATTGAGATAGATTGAGTCGTTTAAGATAAAACGCCTTGTTGAAAAATCTCAGCTTTGTGACAAGAACACTAAAAAGATTTGATTTTAACCATCTTAAATTTTCATGGCACGGTATAAGAAGTGAAGTAGCATATCTTACTTAAAAAAATCTAATAAAGTACTTTTGTTTGAAGCGTCAATTTTTTTTCTTCCTATTTATATGTTATCATGAATCTATTGAATTTAATTAAAAAATTAAATAAATAAATGGATTTCTAATAAATTAAGAATTAATAAAAAATAATGCAACATATTTTAAAAGATATTTATTTTTATAAAATAATTGAATATTTTTTTTATAAATAATTTAATAATTTATAAATAATACACTAAAAATGTTTTTAATAAAATAATTGAAATTATTTGATATTATAATCCTCCTTTAATTGTGAAGAAGTGGCAATTTTTTTTTTAAACAAAAACGTTTAACTGTTGAAATAGTAAATTGAATTAGAAATTAAGAATAGTAGCTCTATAATTTTTTATTACATCTATCATTTGTATACTACCAGATGTATAAAATGAAAAATATAATTTACAAAACTATCTTTATTTAAAATAAAGTTCATTATTTTTAATCAAATCTGAATTTTTTAAGTCAATCCAGATTTACTTCATAGTAGAATGAAACTTCTATATCTTTATTATACTCAAAAATTGTTTTTTAGTAGAATATAATAATCTGACTAAATTTTAATAAGAGTTAATGTTAATTAACAATAAAGTAAATAAAACTTAAATTCCCTATTGAAATATGTTCAATAAACTATTTCACCAACAAATTTTTTTAATTAAAATCTAATTTTTTAAGTCAATTAGCTTTATAGTAGTTTAAAATTTTTGAATTTAGCTATCACTCAAAAGTCGTCTGCTTTTATAACAGTTAAAAATTTGTAAAAATGTTGATTAGCTTTAATGTTAATTAACAATAAAATAAATAAACTTTAAATCTCACAATTAATTACTTAATTAATTTTTATTTAAATTGTTTCTATTTTTAATTTTAACTCTTGTATACATTATATTGGAACTGCATCAGATTACCTTCAACTCCATATTTTTTGTTTTAGAATTATCTTTAATTTTATGCTGACTCTTACAAAATAGCGAAATTTATAAATAGACGAGTAAGAGAAAGAAAAATAATTTTTATAGATATTAATAATATTTTTTTGAAGTTTGATCCTTTAATTTTTTTAAATTATTATGCTCGTTGTGATTTAGTAACTTTTTGTTCGTTTCTTGTATGAAATTTAAAACATATTTTGAATACCAAATTTTTCTATTATGTTATAGTGGATAGAAATATTATTTTGTATGGAAAATTCCGAAAAAATTTTGAACTATTATAATTTCTAATATAAGTGATTTTTGAAAAATATTTCTATAACGAGCATATTTTGAGAAATGCTTAGATTTTTTAAATTTTAATTATAACTATAGAATTAGAAGAAAGACCAGAAAAAGCATGCTTTTATCAACGAAAGGTAATTTAGGATTATTTTTTTCTTCAAAGAAATATAAGCAGATACTTAACATGAAAGTTTTATGGCTTTACATACTAAAATTTGAGCAAACAAACTATTTTTAGTGCACTACAATTAAAAATTCTGTCCTCATCATTATGTTACTTTGTGTAAAAATAATTAATTTAGTATGGAATTAACCTGAAAGAAAATTCTGATTACACATCAATTAAAGAAAGCAATTCTTAAAAACTGGCTATCTATTTTCATAATAGTAATTGACTGATAATATCAAGTTTGATTTTTTTGCTGTAACATATTAACTATTTGTAGTTAGTTTTCAATAAAAATTATTTGCTATTTCTATTTTCTAAAATTATTTATTTCTATTTTAACAAAATTACTTATTTTCTATAAAAATTATTTCTATTTTTGTTTTCTAAAATTATTTACAATTTCTATTTTCTAAAGGTATATTGCTGTTCCATTTTCTAAAGTGTATTACAATTTCCATTTTCTAAAAATTATTTACAATTTTTATTTTCTAAAATTATTTACAATTTTTATTTTCTAAAATTATTTACAATTTTATTTCCTAAAATTATTTACAATATTTATTTTTCTAAGGTATTTACAATTTTTATTTTGAAAATTATTTACAATTTTTTTATTTTCTTAAAAATTATTTACAATTTATTTTTCTAAAAAATTATTTACAATTTTTATTTTCAAAAATTATTTACAATTTTTATTTTCTAAAATTATTTACAGTTTTATTTTCTAAAATTA
>BPLR01004652.1:0-118499 GCA_021605095.1 Caerostris extrusa
GTTTCGCATTGTCAGTTTACCCGTGGTAATAATGGCCAGAGAGCACCGCCATCAGCCGATCTGGTCGATGCCAATAGAAGGGAGTTTTCACTGAGCCAAGAATTTGTAAGCTTGCAACTTTTGTCTCACAGCTTGCGAACCATTGCTTGTGAACAGCTGACTAATCGATACTTCTTTAAATATTTTAGGTTACCATTTGGTCATCTATATGAAAAGCGAAGCAGGAAGTCAGCTGAGCCACAATGTAATGACTTTTTTGCATCTCTTTTCTTACTGTTCAGTTAGAGAGTACATTAGAAAGCTTAGAATGTATGACATTTAAGTTAATATAGATGTTCGACTTTTAGCAACTTTTTTTTCTTATTTATGCTTCATAATACGATATCAAAATAATCTGGAAAAAAATTAATCCTCTTGCAGTCAGGGAGCAGATACTTAAACAAAACAAAGAAAGGGAAGTCACATCAACATAATGCCCTTGTCACTTAGACGTTTATTGGCCATTTTGAATCAAAGTCAGTGACTGTCAAGCTGACCATGCCCCAGAACAAGCCCAGTGACAACGCTGTTGGCCATTTAGCAATGCGCTGGAAGATAATATGACGCGGAATGGGCAGCCCACAACACCAAGCATAGATCGGGACCTGCTGGGTGGCTCCGAGTCAATTACAAACATCGTGTCTCATTTGCCTTTCAATATAACAATAACGAATATCAAGAATTTTTTTTTTTTTTCAAATTATTATCGTGTAATTAAACAATATCGGCCTTATGTTATAAGCTGAACATTGCAGCAACTCGTAACATTGTCATTGCTGTTAAATTTGTAACAAGGCGAATCCGAAATACGCGATCTTTTTTTGATCTTTTTTCTCTCATGAAATCAGCGAAAATGCTGGGGAGGTAGAACACCACAGTCGCGGGTTGTGTCAGCGACAAATGTTTTTAAACAGCCTATGCTGAGTTTCTGCCAATAACCGCTTCTTTCGAATACTGGGTGAGCCACCTCACGCCACTGTCTCAGTTGGCAATCGCAGAGTATATTGCCCCAGGCCTGTCACAAATATAGATATTTATAACTTAGGTACATGCATTGGGTTAATCTGATATACATTATTTCTGTCATGTTAGTTATTACCTCAGCTTAGCCAATTGCAAGATTCGAGGGTTTTGAAGCTTGCACTGCAATGTATCCAAGTTTACAAAATATCAAGCAACAGCAGCAACATTAGTACAGTTGTTGTAATGCAGGCCCCTGAGAGAACAAGCTAACAAACATTGTGGTCTCCGAGATATTGCTGGCGCTGATTGCCGCTTCTCGAGTGTCAACTTTCCGGAGGGATGGAACTATAATGGCGGCGCCAGGATCTCGACATCACTGACGTTTTTTTGGGGGCTTAACGTTATCAGCAGCATTCTTTTTATAGCTTTCTTGGTACTACCCGCTGGGTCTTGTAGTAGCTGTTTTTCTGTCTGGGCGATGCAGCCTCTGCAATTTGATATTACTTGTTTATCTTAGGGATCGCAAGCTCCAGATTTGAAGCTGGGTGATTAAGTATCTGCAAGGAAGTAGAATGTGCTCGATTCAAACCAGCTTAAACAGTATGATACGTTAAAATTCTGGAAAACAACAGTACCACATAGCAGATATGCCTGGCTGCGTAAATGTACAATCAATAATAAGATATTTAAACAGAACAATAAAGGTCTGGCGTTCATTTGATTATGGTATATATATATTTTTATGGTGATTGCAACAGCTGGCCAATACATCAAATTTGTGATTCAACACAAATCGCAATCAATAATAATATATTTAAACAGACAGCCCTTGTTGAATTGCTTGTGGCAGCTAGATTAACAGATTTTCTATGTAGGCAAGAATGCGTGGTCGTTGGGTTGCTAATAGATACGCAGTTTCGTCCGGTCAATAATATTTAAAGAATGTGGTTTCACTCAATTTTTTAACAAGGTATAGTTAGATTGTCTCCGTGTAGGTTACAATTGGCGGTACTTACAAGCGGTATTAGATTAAATATTCTTTATGTAGGCTTACTGAATGCACAGAATGACTGGCATCAAATTTTGTGATTCAAATAAATCAGTGGACATTCTTGTACTACAATAATCTCTACTTTAAATTAAAACAATTTTATATTTATCACCATAAATATGATTGTTTCATTGAAGGAAGTGATGCGTGCAGTTCTTCGGCAGCGATTACAGCATAATGTAGCCACACGACGCTAACATGGCAGTACTGCAGCGTGGTTGGCGCCAAATAGAAGAATTTATTTTCATGACAGAGCCACTATTCATAGGCCGTTAGTCAGAATCCGGAACATCTTATTTTCACGAAATGGAAACACCACGAAAACCAATCCTGGTCGGGTGAGATCCCTCACACTTCCAACACTTGTGCGCTTTCACTGGTGTGACCTCAGTCTCAGACAAGCAGTAGCTAGAGTTTTGACTCGAGTTTTAAAGACTGAGTGGGGTTTGCAGCCACAGCGCTGCAACCCATCCTTTTCTTTCATCAGCTCCTCGATGGGAAGAGTCTATTATTTGCACGAATTCCTGATTTCTGGCGGCCTTAAAGAGAGCAGGGCGTGATGCTTTTTCAAAGATGCCTGGGAGTTTCCGCCAGATTGTCACCTGGTGGCGAGTGAGAGTGAATGTGGCACACATTGCCGTGTCATTCAGCAAAGGTGCTTTCTGGAAGCAGGTCTGACAGGTGCCTTACCGATGGAATCTGCTTTCACTGTGTGATCTCTTGGAGAAAGAAGATTGCAATTTATTGTGGGTTAACCGAAGACAGAGGTCCAGTTGGCTGAGCCAATCAGCAGTGGTCAATAATAACCAGCAGTAACTACCCTATAATATCTGATCACCAGCACAGGTGCATCATTGTTTTGTTTATCACAGGTCGCTTTATTTTTTAATATGTAATCATCCAAAGATTATGATATTGCTTTTTAGTTTACATGGTGTGTTCAATGGAAACATTTAAAATAAAATAGAAGCAAAAACAAGCCAAAGATTTAAAGATGTCCTTTCCTCTTCTGCCTCTCACAGCCAGAGCTGAACATGTCTCCATCAATATGTCGTATTTTTTATCACAACAGTTTTTAGCAGTGATTAATCAAGCAATCTGATTAGGTGTTTACAGATATGAAACAATTAGATCGACAGAGGGTCATGGCACATTTGTGATAACACGTCATAAAAAATATTTGCTTTTCCTCGAGCTTTGACCAGCTCACTAAACAGCCTTGTTGGAACGATTTAAAATAATCTCTGCTCTTATACGGTTAGCTCAGCAACAATCTGTGTCGAGTATATGGTTTGCAAGCTCAAAAGAATAATAATTTTCACATGCTTATGTACTTGACAATACAGCATAAATAAATGTTGAGCCACCAAAGCGACGGCTGAAGGCTAAAAATTTTAAGATCAAGATCCCTGAGAAATGGGTTTCAAAAGTTATTGCCCTTTTGTTTCAGTGATAATCGCATTTTTATAGTCAACTTATCTTAAACACATCTCATATTACATGGTGCTTGGGAGTAGTTGAGCAACAACAAAGGGAACAAGATTGGTTAGCAACGGATCGACCCACTTAGCGGCAAAGATCACGGGCTCTGTAAACCGTGGATAGCGCATAATCTCAGTGGTCGATATGAGGGTCACGGGTCACGAGGCAAAACGCGGTTCTAAGCCACGCCGTTATACGTTGGTTAGAGGGCAGGAGATAGGTTGGTGGAACGGAAAATGGAACGGTCTCCACGTTGGTACTTGGAGACGAGTGTGCTTAAAGACAAGTACTTCCCATAACCATAACAAACACATTGGCCTTTAAAAGCAGAAAGGAAAGGTAGGTGTGTACATTACTTGAGCAGCTGCAGTGGAGATGTTGTACGGGCAAACTTTTTTGTGGCTGTAAGTCGAAATAAATTCTTTTCTTAAAATTTGGTAACAATATACAGCATTGTTGGTTTCAGTCAACGCTTATCGTGATGAATGAAATGCGATTTTAAAGCCCCAGGCGAGTAATCTCTGCAGTGAACCTTGGCAATGTCATTCTCGTCGGTGTTCATTGTTCTTTCGACATAGTTGAAACACTTCACCACAGGGCATTTGTGCAAACATTGATGTAAGATACAATTTGGGTACTTTGATAATGATTTTCTTCTAACTTGGAATACTTAGATCAGTCTCAGTGAGTTGTGTGCACATTTGATCAAAAGTGTAAGAGATGAATATAAAATATAAGATTAATATAGCTGTGATTCAACAGTGGAGGGTACAAGTGTTTGGTTGTTGTAAAAAGCATAATGTAATATCGCATTGGCAGGCTGTAATGGACTCCGAATACTGAGATTGTTTGAGACAGTGTGTTTGCCATCATAGCAGCATATCGTGCCAATGGCTGTTATCTTACAAGAGAAAGGAGTAGGTCCATTGGGATGATGTTAAATTAAATTTAATTATGTTTTTAATATATAGCAGTCCAAAAATAAGACTGATTTTCAATTTGGGTTTTCAATGAATTTTAATTCTTTTTCTTCTCGTTGCTGGCTAGTGTCCTGACATTGCGTGAAATTTGACCTTTATTCGTGCCCTTCAGTTGCGCCAGAGCGGTACTGATTGAAATGCCCGGAAAGAACTTGGACAGAGCTTGTGCTCATGAAACTTGCAGACCGGGCAGAAGACTTGCTATTACTTATATCGGAAAGTTGCTGGGCAGAAGCGGCATGAAGGCCCTCGTAACCTGTTGAAGACAAAAAGAGACCTTCCGGCTCGGCCATCGGCGCCCTGCCTTTTAGCCGCACCGAGGACTGGAAAAAGCCGGGCGCTGGGCCAGACGCCTGGTGTCCGAGGGTGTTTCTGTATAAATTTGGAAGAATGAGCTTGAATAAAAAAAAAAAATATTTCTTGGGACACCTGACTTGAAGACAGCAGGCTTTGATTTCAACGGTTTAGTAACTCACACCGGGTCACGCTATCAACCCCAAAGCTATGAAAGGAAGGCAGCCCACAACATTTCTGATGGGCACAAATTTACACAATCCTAATATGCTGTTCATACTGCCTATTGTTGATGTCCACAGTCATTTCGCCCAATATTTCTTAAACAGGGTCGGCAATGCTTAAAGAGCTTAAAAGACAGGTTGGAAAATTTAGATCCAACCTTCGAAGCACAGAATCTTTCTTTTGTTGCGCCATTTTGTGCCCATTCATGTGCACCATTGCAAAATTTCCACAGGCACGCGATGACACCTCAAGCGAAAAAGGCTTACATCACTTATTAGTAATATTTGCCTTTGAAAATGCACGCTAAATGTAAAAACACACAATATCAATACGACGAAGCACAGCTCTAACTAACAATTTTAGTTTTTCTCCGTTGTTGATAGTAATTTTTGCTTATAATGGATAGGTTTATGTTGTTTCTAAGAGCTTGTCTTCACATATGCCGGGTTGGGAATAGCCTGAAAATGAAAATCAACAAATATCTGGGGAATTGGTCGTTAAAATAAAAAATCTTTTACTCGATATTTATTTTTAAAATATCTTCAGCGCGCGGTACCTACGACCTGTTAGCGCTTCTATTCAGAAATACGTAGCCAGGTTTCTCCGAAACCAGAGGTGAGTGCTGAGGTCTCATGATAAATTAGGGTCTCCTGCCCATTAAGCTTGTGCAAGATAAACAGACCAGTTCCTTTCATCGTCTTACAGCGGTGCTGTAGCTGTCGTAGATTTTGAGGCACAAATGTTTTACGGGGCTTATCAGTTAATGCTGTCCAAAGTTTCTCTACACTTCCTATTAAACCTGACCTGTTGTTTGGGCGCTCGATGCTCATGGCTTCCGGCAATGCGAAACTCTGGCACCGAGTGCCAGCACGTCATCAGGCCCCTATTTTTAGTAACATAGTACTGATAATTTCATATCAATCAGCTACTAGTTTTACCATCATCAGGTAATACTTTACCCAAAGGGAGTTTAACGCCAATTATACTCAGTCTGTGGGGCTAGAATTACCATCACCACTACTTTCTATAATATATTTTTCTCACCGACTTACGACAGGTTGGGACAGAGTTGCCAATGACATCATTGCGGAACATACTCATCACATCCAGGTCTTTACTTTGCCAGAAAGGGCTGAAAATGTCTCATTTAATCCTAACCATGCACACTTGGCTGAGATAGTAGTTTATCTGTTGGCGATAAAGCAAGCCAGCAATGTGTCATTTGAGCCGAAAGCTGCACACTGTCCACCAGCGGGCTGCATGTCATTTTCGGAATGTGCACGCACGCGTGTATCGGCAGGAATGACGCCGCTTGTCAAAGCAGCACAGAGCCAGGCAATACTCGAAAAACCGCTTGGCTTTTCTATCGGTGGAAATTCAGTAGCGCTGATGCACATCATGATAGCCTATATCTCTCATTTCAAGCCTCAGGTAAACATAGTTTTACTTTCATGTTAATCAAAATGGGAATATGCTATGGTTTATTTGAATAATAACGTGAAAAATTCAAGTTTTTTAATGTGGTAATAAATTTATAGATACCCTTGAAAAATGAACGTGTACTGCATATCATATGATAAGTATAATAACACATATTGTCCTTCAGTTATTTGTCACTTTCAAAAATATTTCATTTAAAAATAGCCTCAAGTAGAATAGAAATATTGGTGTAGGTTGTATGCTTTTTAATTGCTTAAATTCAAAAGAAAAGACTTTTATAATTGCGTTTAATAGCGTAACTATTGTACTGAAGCTACCAGCTCTTTTCCGAAAGCTTAAATTGCTTTATAAAATAATTTACTTGTATTGAAGTGCACGATTTGGAATCACCGTAAATCACAAAAGTTTAATTTTTATAATTATTATTTGTTTCCGTTTCATTTCGAGATACCACCAGCACTGGAAACATTTTTCAAAATCTATACTGGGATGGAAAATGCTTGACCATTTTTGGCTAAAGATTTTGCTGCCTTAGTTGAGATTTATAGGCACATGGGAACACAGGGTGTCCATAAAATAAGAGTTGTAATATGTGTTTATATTTCCCGCTTATATAGTTATTGCACTTTGGTTATGTTTCACCTCTTATAGCATTGAATCCTTAGATTATAAAGTACTGCACTGGAATTTATAGCATTACACTGAATCTCTGTATTATAATAATATTTTTATCGCACTGAATCCTTATATTATAAATGTACTTCACTCTTATAGCACTGAATCCTTATATTATAAATGTACTTCACTCTTATAGCACTGAATCCTTATATTATAAATGTATTTCACTCTTAATTGAATCCTTTATATTATAAATGTACTTCACTCTTATGGCACTGAATCCTTAGGATTCAATCCAGTGCCATAAGAGTTATACTCCCAAGTATTCAGTGCTGTAAAAGTAATTATAGCACTGAATACTTAAGTCTCTTATAGCATTAAATCCTTAGGACACTTATAGTATTGAATAACAATATTGCTAAATTAAAGAAAGATGCCGAAAAATATGACAAAAGGAAAAACTGATTATTTAAGCTCTTAAATCTGATTGATCTAAGAATAATTGTCAGTATTGCAAACTGTTTCAGATATGTCTGATATGAACTGGATGAAAATTTAAACTGGGAATTAATTCTTTTGAGATATGGGAAAGAATGGATGCATTTTTCAGTTTAACATGACAAAGCAATCGAAACTAGCCAAGCAAAAATTAAGTTTTAGGTATTTCGGACAATGCTATTTTACCCAAAATTTAAGAACGCGTTCTAGTTATTTTTTTTTTTTATATTTTTTCCCCTGGTTCTGTTTATCATTTGTATTGACACGTACACTTGCTCCATTTTTCAAAATAGCTTAAATTGAGCCGCTAAGTTGTAATTTATGTCGAGATTTTTGTAATAAGATAGCTTGAACTGGTTTATCTGTGTGTTATATACTATGTGTTAAGTATTTAACTCCTGATCAGTTCTGAGATCTGTGTTTGCCAGCGGATTATAAAACAATTTCTACATATTTTTATCATTTGAATTTTGATCTTATGTTTATCTCTAAATTTCTTATCTAATTAATATAAGAAACTTAGAAACATAAATATTTACAGCATTTTTTTCCGCACATTGTTTTTTTTTTTGCAATCATTTATCTGATATTTTTATAATCCTTTATTATTTGTATTGTACCAGATTTTGATCAGAGCTTAATCTACTGAATAACGATTAAAACAAATGCATTGATATATTTTGTCATTTGATACATATATAATTATAGTCAGTTTAATTTTTACTAAAATCGTAATCTTATGTTTGGTACAATCTTAAGGATTCAATACTATAAGTGTCCTAAGGATTCAATGCTATAAGAGACTTAAGTATTCAGTGCTATAATTACTTTTACAGCACTGAATACTTAGAATATGGCGCTCTTATAGCACTGGATTAGTCCTAAGGATTCAGTGCCATAAGAGTGAAGTACATTTATAATCTAAGGATTCAGTGCTATAAGAGTGAAGTACATTTATAATATAAGGATTCAGTGCTATAAGAGTGAAGTACATTTATAATATAATGATTCAGTGCATTTATAAGATTCAGTGCGATAAGAGTGAATGCATTTATAATATAAGGATTCAGTGCTATAAGAGTGAAGTACATTTATAATCTAAGGATTCAGTGCTATAAGAGTGAAGCTTTTTATAATCTAAGGATTCTGTGCTATAAAGTGGAAACACTTTTTATTGCAACTTTCCTTATTTCAAAATGAAGAACCTTTATGGACGAAATGCCTTATGGATTACAGTGTTTTTTTTTTTCCTTATATGCCTATAAATCTGATGCACCCACTATAAGGCCTTAAAGTCTTTAGTAAAAATAATTCAAAAAGCCATTTCCCAGTTTGTATTTAATTATAGATTTTGAAAAATGTTTCCAATAAACTACTGGTGAATCTCAAAATAAGTAAACAAATAATAATTATAAATTAAAACTTTTGTACAGTTTTACACGGTGATTCAAGTCCGTGTAAAACTGTACAAATCAAATTATTTTTTATAAGTAATTTAAAGCTCGGAAAAAAATTATTGAAAATTTCAATTACAATAGTTATATTAAAAGGTTAATGTACATAATTATAAAAATTCTTTTTTTTTTTAATTTAAATAATTTTAATTAAAAAAACTAAACGTACACGTATGTACAAATGTCCCTACTCCCAATGGCTCTATTTAATTCTACTTAATTATTTTTTTAATGAAATAATTTTTTTGAAAGTATTAAATAACAAGGACAATATAGCGACCTTGAATAGTAAATAAAAAGACATATATATCATATGATATGCAATACGGCATTCGTTTGTTAGCTTTCAAAAAATTATCTATAAATTTATTACCGATTAAAAACTTGAATTTTTCACGTTTTTATTCAAATAAATATATATTCCCATTTTTGAAAGTCACTATAAAAATACTTTGAAGCATTGCGATGTTTTGCAGTAAGCATTCTTTGCTCTTTTTCTTAACAAAGAAAAAAATTCTTCGCATGCTTATCATCGCTCTTTCCATAAAACAACCTCTATTTACCATTTCACTGTAAACGCCACCATAACAAAACTACCTGCAGAAAAAGAAGCAAAGAAATAAAAGTAAAAGAAGATAAAATAGATATCTTCATGATGTGCATGTGAAGAATCCAACGCCTGAAGGATTTCCACCGGTAGGAAGTTAATGGAGCAAGCCCGGTTTTCGAATGTGCCTCCAGTTTTTTTCTTTCTTTTTCTTTCTTTTTGACAAGACTTGGCGGTCGTTTCCTTTTGCCATTCTGATTTTGCGTCAGTGCACATCGTTGACTTACGTGACATGCCTCACAGCACTGGTGGTTGGCTTCGATAGTATGCAGCTTTTTCGACTCTGTTGTAGGCGGCTGGAATGTTACATTGTAACTTAGCACATAAAACCAACAGGTAAACTGCTATCATTCACTGACACTGACCAATGCAAATAAGACATAGTTAGAGTTTAAATAGAAAAAATTGTCAGTCCCTTCTCTAAATAAATAAAGTAGAACCTGGATAAATGTGTGATGGTGTGTTGCAATGATGTTATTGTATACTAATACAATAATCATGGAAATACAACAATCAGTGGAAAATATATTATAAGAAAAGTATTAAATTGATGGTAATTCTAATTTACAGAATGAATTTATAATTGGCGATTAGGATAAATTGCTAGATAAAGAGTATTACCTGATTGATGATAATTAAAACTAGTAGCTGATTGATATGAAATTATCAATTACTATATTTTAAAATAGGGGCCTGTGGCTGAGTGCTGTCGCTCGGTGCCACAGGTTTCGCGTTTGAGTGCCGGAATGCCATGAATGTTTGTAGTGGTACTTGAATCCACTTTAAACCTCAGGTCCAGGTTTAATATGAGTGTAGAGCGTTGGGACATGGTGCTGACAAATCTACCCCGTAAAACGACAATGTCTCTTACCTCAAAATCTACCACTAGGCAGACAGCCTTAACCCGCTATGGGACTGTTGCTCCAATGAAGATTTGGTTTGGTTTGTCGATCTACAGCACACTTTAGGCTAATTAGACCGGGGACTACAATTTATCATGGATTTCGAACCACTCACCTCCTGGTTTCGAACCTGAAAGCCCGTGGTACCAATGGTCTGAGCGCCTAACCATTAGGTCATTAGGCCGGCGCGCCAATGAAGAAGAAGATATTTTAAAATAAATATCATTAAAAGGTTTTTTTATTTACAACGATTGTTCGGAATATTATATTGATTTTTTGATTTTTTTTTTTTTTGATTTTTTTTTAAATTATTTATTTATAAAAATTGGCATATAATGAAGACAAACTTCTTAGGAACATAACATAAACCTATCCATTATCAGCAAAAATTACTATCAACTATTGATTTCAATGGAGAAAAGCTAAAATTGTTAGTTAAATTTGTGCTTCGTCGTGTGTGTGTTTTTTTTTTTTGTTTTTTTTTGTATTTTTTTTACATTTAGCTTCATTTGCATTTTTCAAGGCCGAATAATTGCCAATAGCGATTATTGCTTTAACCTTTCCTTGGGTGCAATTCATCGCGTGTATTAGGAATTTTGCAATGGGCATGCATGGCAGATTAGTTGCGTGTGACAGGTTTTTAAAAATAACACAACAAAAAGAAAAAAATTCGCTGCCCTATAAAGCGAAGGTTGGATCTAAATTTACCAACCGCTAATGAATCTTTAAATATTTAAACATTACCATTATAAATGTTTTTAAAAAAAAACAAGAAATATAACTTTGTTAAATGAAATATTTAATGGCGTTATACAATAATGTCGTATATGAACAACATAATTAAATTTAATGTTATAATTTTATTATCAAAATGATATGGACTTACCTTCCTTTCTCTTTTAAGTTAATAGCTATTGGTTGTGAGTTATAAATGCGTTAAGTCTTTAAACATACTCGTCTCAAATTGGCTCAATCGGGTACTGTGTCCAAAAAGTAAGACTAATATTTTTTTTTCAAAAACTCTTTATTTATTCTTCCAAATTTATTTCATCGCCTGCAAAGTCATCCCCTCCGGACACAATGCATTTATGCCAACTTTTTTTCAATCCTCAGTGCATGCTAAAAAGCCATCGGTAGAGGCGGTTCAATGGGCCAGGTGGATGGTCGACCAGAGGTTTCTTTGTCTTCAACGGGTTCTCTGTCTTCTTTGAACCTTTCATACCGCTTCTATACACTTCTTTCCGATATAGGAATGCTCACCGAATGCCTTCTGCTACATTCTATAAGTTTCGCAAACAAAATGTAATGTAAGTTCTTTGCTCAATGAATTCAGACATTTCAAAAATCGCCGAAATCAGTTTTAGCGTCTCACGAAGCCAAGCGTAACTGAAGAACTAATGAATATTTTAAGGTCAAATTTCACACAAATGTCAAGGACACTGCCAGCAACCTAAAAAAAGAAAAGAAGAAAAAAAAAAAAAAAAAATTTAAATTCCGTAAGCCCCAGAAATTTTAAATTGAAAATCGGTCTTATTTTTTGGACGCAATAACATATATTAAAAACATAATTAAATTTAATTTTAACTTTTTTATCATCCAAATGGTATGGACCTACTTTCCTTTCTCTTGTAAGATAACAGCTATTTGTTGTACGTTATATAAATACTATGTCTTTAAACACACTTGTCTCAAATTGTCTCAGCCAGGTTCGGTTCCATTTTTAATCTGCCAAGTAAAATCTCCGCGATATTCCACATTGTGCTTTTACATACAACAACCAAACTACGGCCTGCCGGAAAGTTCTATCCGCCGGTTTTATTTGCCGGTCCGACGCACATTAAAAGAAATATATATTTTATATTCATCTCCTTTTCTACTTGATTAAATATTTTTTTTTTCTTCCTTTTTTTTCAAAGGACTGATCTAAGTATTCCAAAGTTAGAGAAATCATTATCGAAAATAAGTTTCCCAAATTGAATATCTTACGCCCAGAAAATCAATGTTATGTTTGCTTCATCTTATATATGTGAACAAGTGTTTTCCAACTATGAACCTCAGAAGGGATTATTTCAGAAGTAGACCGACAGATGAGCATTTAGCCAAGTTCCTTAGAATCAGTACATCTCCCTTCGAACCTCACTATAAGGAACTTTTAAAATGAAATCGCGATTTCATTCATCGCATTAAAACATTTAAATTGTAATACTTGTATATTGTTTTTAAAATTTTAGAAAAATTTATTTTGGCCTACGACCTAAAAGGTTTGCCCGTACCTGGCATAACCTAATCTCCACTGCAACTATCAAAATGATAATGTACCTACCTACCTTCCTTTCTCTTTTAAGATAATATCTGTTTATTGTAAGTTATAAATACTTTGTCTTTAAACACACTCTCGTCTCAAATTGGCTGTGAATTCGTTCCATTTTTAATCAGCCAAGTAAAATCTCCGCGATATTCCACATCGTTCTTCCACAAACAACAATCACCGCCATGAATTCCCATAACCCTATCTCCACTGCCACTACAATAGCGTATAACGACGTGAGGAACACTAGAGACCACGTTTTGCTCGATGACAGTGGCCGATGCTATCCATTTTTGCAAGTTAATTGCGCTATTATCCACAGTTTACCGCAAGAACGCGTGTCTTTAACCGCTAATTGGATTCAGTCCGTTGTAACATCTGTTCCTTTTTTGTTTATTTGTAGCTTCTCGTTTTAAAACCGCATAGTAATATGGATACATTGTTTTTATAAGATAAGTTGACTATAAAATATTTACGATTCCAAATCACTGAAACAAAAAAAAGGACAACTTTTCTTTGAAAATTATTTTTCCAGGGATGGGAATTCGATCTTAAAATTTTTATATATCCAGCCGTCAAGCTTTGGTGAATTGTCGCTTTCAACGTTTATTTTTGTTGCTCTTTAATATTGTCAAATTGCATAAGCATCAATGAAATTATTAATTCTTTTTAATTTTAAGTAAATTTAGAAACATTCATATGCATTATTTTTAGATTGTTTTAATTTGAATTTAACCGTATAAGAAAATTTTAGGGGATATTTTAAATCGTTCCAGTTTTAAAGAACTTATTTTTAAAGCAATTCCGAATGTCTTCAAAAATTTCGAGAAGAAAATACATAAAATATTTTTTACAATGACTAAAAATGTTATCACGAAATAATAAATACTTATGTTATCTGTCGATCCTGAAATTGTTTCATATCTGAAATAAATCTTGATTACTTACCTAATCAGATTGCCTTGATTAATCCTGCCTAAAACTTCATATGATTTATGTTGAAAGTGATAAAATGCAACATATTTAGTAGAACATATGGCACTTCCTTTAGCTACAACGATGGGGAGGGGGGTTATACATGCTAAATAAGCTTTGGCTTGTTTATAGTGTTTTTGAAAATCCTCGGCTTCTATTCTTTTTTTATTTTTTTAAACCTGTTTCCATTGAATTTTTATTTTACACCATGTATTCAAACTAAAAACTGAAAAGTATCATAATCTTTTGGATGATTATATATTAAAAAAATATAAAGCATTTAACATTTTCTGATAGAACATAAAACAATGATCACCTATATTGCTGGTGATTATTTCTAGTTATTATAGGGTAGTTGATTACTGCTGGTTATTATTGGCCAGCTGATTATTGCTTATTATAGGCTGATTGATTATTGGCTGGATATTAACCACTCGCAATCTGTTATTCATTCGGTTAACCCGCTTTTAATTAAATTGCAATCTTTCTTTCTCAAAGTCCGCAGATGGTGGATTCCATCGATTAAGTGCGCACCCTGTGTAATCCCATCAGACTGCTTCAGAAGCAACACACACACTGAATGAATGGCCTGGCGGTGAAACGTGTGCCATTCAACTTTCTATCCACCTCCTCCCTGTTTTAATCCCCTGAAAAAAGAACTCCCGAACATCTTGGAAAAACATCTGCCGCTAAAACCTCCCTCTCTCTTGCTTAAAAGACCGCCAAATCGGAAAGATTCGTACAGAATAGTAGACTCTTCCCATCGAGCTGATGGAAGAAGAAAAGGGAAGGATGGGGGGTGGAGGGGTTGAGAATTGTGAAGCTGCCAAACCCCACTCGGTTCTTTTTAAAACTCGAGGTCAAGGCCTGGGAATGGCTTCCTAACTATACTGCTGTCTGAAAGGAGTTTGGGAGGTAAAAGATTCACACCGATTTGTAAGAAGAAGCATTTTTACAAGTGTTTTGTGCTTGTTTGGAAGTGGATAGAGGTGGGGATCTCTCGCCCATTTATCAGGATTGGTTTCGGTGGATTTTTTTGTTGAACGGTATTCTTTTTTTTGTTCATTGAAATAAAAGATGTTCCATCCATTCGTTTTGCTAGTTCTGTTCTTTTGATATGGAATGAATGTCTGTCATGAAATGGAATGTCTCTATTTGGTATGTGACATATGCGGTGCACCATGTTAATCGTGTGAATTACGTGTCTTTGTATGTGTAATGCTGAAGGACTGCACACGCAAAAAATACTTGTAGTAATGAAACAATCATATTTATGGTGATAAATAAAATTGTTTTAATTTAAAGTAGGATTATTTTGTATTTCACTATAGATTTCTGTCTAAAAGTCATCCACTGATTTGTGTTTGAATCACAAAATTTGATGTAATTATTATATTGCATTCAGTAAATACCATAAAGAATATTAATCTAATACCATATAGAATTACCATAATTGTAATACCATACGGAATGAAATCTAATACCTTGATAAAATTGAACAAGGGTAGCAATTCTTCCGTTTAAATATTATTGTTGATTGCATTGCGATTTGTGTCTATTGTATCCCAAAATTTGTTGTAGTTATTGTATTGTATTGTATTCTATAAATACCATAAAGAATCTATTAATCTAATACCATGATGAAATTCAACAAGGATAACAATTGTCCTGTTTAAATATATTATTATTGATTGCGATTTGTGTCTGTTGAATCACAAAATTTGATGTAATTATTGTATTGCAATCAATAAATACCATAAAAGTATATATAAATACCATAATCAAATTGAACCAGGTAGCAATTGTTCTGTTTAAATATCTTATTATTGATTGTATTTGCAATATGCCAGGCATATATATATATAATAGTACTATTTAAATTTTTTTCAAAATTTTTAAAATGTTTATATCACATACTGTTTAAACAAGTTTGAATCAGACTGCCATTCCTACTTCCCTTGCAGATGCCAATGCCTTAGCAAAATCTGAACTTATGATCCCTTCTAAGATAAAAACTAAATATCAAATTGCAGAACTAAATGTAGACAGAAAAACAGCTACTACTCTCACAAGATTAACGAATTGGGGCACCCGAAAAATATAAAAAATTCTGCTGATGGCGTTAAAGAATTTTAAAAAATGTGTCAATTGCCCTGATGTCGAGTTGACTCCTCATCCTGTCTTTGATGGCCCAGCTGTTGCAGCCGCCATGCACTGTCTGGACCATCCCTCGGAAGAAGATTGATACCCGAGCTGGCAATCAGCATAGCCAATATCATTGGGAGCACCATGATATTTGATTAACTTGTTCTCTTCAGGGGATACGACTACAACAACTGTACTAATGGTGTTTTCTTGCTATATTTAGCGATATTTTGTCATAAACGAGATACATTTACGTTAAAAAAAAGCAGATTAGAGAAGCTTCAAAATTATAATGTCTGAATCTTGCAATTTATTTTAAACAATTATGCTCTTTTTATGAGCAGAATTAAATGTATAGCTATCAAGATCTATTTAATGCATATTATAAGTTGTAAAAAATCTATGTTACCAATGACGAATAAGGTTTAAATATCTCTACGGTTGCCAATAAAGAGATGCAATTAGTTCCAAGAAGTTGGAAGTTGTTACCCAATTATTCCAGAAAATTTGGATGTTATTGAGCAGAAACTCATGGAAATTGTTTAAAAACATTGTCATATTTATTACTATTTGTGATGGTATTCCAACTCCTCCCCGGGTGAGAATTTTCATGATTTCATGAGAAAAAGATTAAAAAAAAAAAAAAAAAAAAAAGAATCCTTATTATTTCGGATTCGTGACCTTGTTATAAATTTAACAGCTTGTGACAACTTATGTTTTTCCTTTTGAGGAGTTCTTGCAAGGAAATGTTAGCTTATAGTAAAATTGTCTTGTTTAATTTTTGTGTAGTTTTGAAAAAAAAAAAAAAAAATTCTTGTCTTTTTTATTTCGTTGTGAGAGTAATATTTATATTAAGAAAATAAATGGGGCCTGATGTTTGTAGTGGCTCGGAATCTACTTTGAACCATAGGTCCCGGTCTAATATGAGTGTTGTGGGAATAGTGTTATTCCGCGTCCGTAAGTTATCTTCAAACTACACGTGCCCCCTGGGTAGTGCTAAATGGTTAACAGCGTTTGTCGATACAGCCCACTTTGCTGTTCACAAGGACATGGTCAATACGACCCAGTCCTTGACGCAATTAAAAAAAAAATAATAATAAACGTCTAAATTTATTAAAGGGCATTGAATATTGATGTGGCTATGTATGTTTTGTTTAAAGTATCTATACAACTGCAAAGTTAATTTTTTTTTTTTTTTTTCCAAATTATTTTGATATCATTATTATGAAGCATAAATAAGAAAAAAAAAGTTTGCTTTAAAAAAAAAAAAAAGTCGGAACAGTACATATTGATTCGCCGTGGTATAAATTTTACATTCCCAAACTTTCTAATATTGCTTTCTCCTAATACTGAACAATTAAGAAAAGTGCAAAAAAAAAAAAAAAGTCATTTGCATTTGAGAGTAATTTTTAAACTGACCCTACTGTACTCGCTTTTGTTTTTTCACCTATAGTTGTTAAAATGATTGCTCCAAATGATAACCTAAAATATTTAAAAGTATCGATTAGTCACGTATTCCTAAGCAATGGTTCACCAAGCAATTGTGGGGCTTAAAAAAAAAATTGCAAACACTTAAAAGTTCTTAATAAAGGTAAAAAATGTTTTCAAACTCTATTGAATTCATCATCATTGAAGATCATCGCAGCTTGATGGCCAATTGGCTTGCTCTCTGGCCATTGGTACCACGGGTAAACTGCAGGTCATCTAATTAGTCCAAAGTGTGCAATAAATAAACAGTAGAGCGATAAACCAAATCTAAAAATCATCAAAAAATGTGTTTCTGTTTCTATTTTTTACCTCCTTAATTTTTAATTAAAACATTTCTTTAAAGAGTATTTTTAGGAAGCATATAGTAAAGGGTGATTGTGTTCTGGAGTTGCAAAAAGTCTTAAGTTTTCTATTCCGAAAATTTGACTACAAGTTCCGAAATACATTATGTTACCATCCAATAAAATTTAATCATGCATATTCCGGAAATACAGCTATATTTTCCAAAATTGTTTATTGCACCATCTCTGAAATAAATATGCTTAAAAAGAACATTTCATATGATTTCTGTAGGCAGTGATATAATGCAACATGTTAAGCCAATCATATGACACTTTGTTGCAAATTTGGTGAGAAGGCTCTAATAATTTGTTCACTTACAATTTCCGAAAATGTCAGTGCTATTCGCAGTCATCCCTTCATGCAAAAGGAACATAACAAATATATTCTTCCAGTTTCATTTAAAGTGAATTAGCCTTAATGAACAAATTCCACTGCCATGGATCTCATTGGCTTACGAGTCTATTGCCATTCATTAACGCGCAAATATCTGCCATATGCGCTAATTAAATGTACGCATAGATTTTAAAGCAGAAATTTGTGCCAAATTTTCCCTTTATTACGAACGACGAGCCAACAGAGTTGCACCAACGAGTGGGCGGATTTTGCTCGCCATTTGACCCAAACAGCCCTGGCTTGGCATTGCCTAATCCGACGCCAACAACACCAGAACAAAAACGAATCCTTCACCAAAAGGTGCCACTGAAAACTTTAATCACAGACGATGCGTCCAGCTACCGAGTCGACGCCTTTTTGAATCAACCCGACACTTCCAAGACACACCTATAGGCAGGAGCCACCCGTAACCATGGCAACGGATAAGGCGGGCTCGGGACGATCATTAGAAGTTAATTATAGAGTAAGCGCTTGCTTTTCGTTCGAAGCAGGGGGTGCGAAGAGGGGGGTCTGATGGGAAGTTGTTAGCTGTGGCTTTTTGATAGATCTCGGACCGTGAATGAGTCTCTCTGCCCTTTCTAATTTAACTGCTACCCGCGCGCTGTTATTTTCTGTTCATTTAGTTTTTTACCTTTTAAAAAGGAGAAGGGAGATGGAGTTTCAGTTTCGCCTCGTTTGGGGTGATGATAGTTTTAAAAGGGGTTGTGTTTGGTTTTTTGATTATTATTTAATGTGTTTTGGCGATTATTATTTTTATTATTATTATGTAATGTTTTTGATACTTTTGGCAGATAATATATTTTTAGATATTCAAAATAAATTCAATTTTAAATTATAAACTTTTTTTTAAAAATACTTTTGTCATTTTGTTTCGTTTCATTTATTAAAAAAAAAAATTTAAAGTATGCATATAACTTTGAATCATAAACAAATACGATTAACTTAATAAGGTATTGTTCTTGTATGTATTTTACAGTGAATAAAATGATTAATCGTATTTAAACATTGTCGTGTCGATATGGGTGACAATATGTTATTTTCTATTTATTTAGTTCTTTACTTTAAAAAGAGAACGAAGATTAAGTTTCGGTTTTCGTTCGTGTTGATAGTTTTAAAAGGGGATGTGTTTGGTTTTGATTGTTATTTAATGTGTTTTGGTGATTATTATTATTATTATATAAAGTTTTTAATACTTTTGGCAGATAAAATTGAATTTATTTTGAATATCTCAAAAATATATTAAATTATAAATTTTTTAAAATACTTTTTATTGTTTTGTTTCGCTGTTAATAGCATATATAGATAACTTTTAATCGTAAAAATTCGATTAACTTAATAAGATATTGTTTTTGGATTGATTGTTTGACCGAGTGGCTAGCGCTGTGGCGCTCGGTGTGACAGGTTTCGGGGTTCGAGTCCCGGCGGTGCCATTGATGTTTGTAGTGGGACCTATGCTTTAAAGTGGTTCGAACCCACTTTGCCGTAGTCCCGGTCTAAAATGGTCGCAGAGTGTTGCGGGGGATATTGTTACTCCGCGTCCGTAGTTTATCGTCAAGCCACACGCACCTCCTGGGTAGTGCTAAGACAGTAACGTCGGTGCAGCGCTTGCCTTAAGGCATCCAAGACAATTGTCGTGTTTGTGTTTGCCAGCTGCATTAGAAAGAAAAAAAATATTTTAATAAAAACTAGGATAATTGAGTTAAATAAAAATTGTTTGTAATTATTATGTTTCCTTCTCCAACATAGAGGGGCCTGGTGGCCAATTGGCTAGCGCTCTGGCCTTTGGTACCACGGGCTTCAGGTTCGAATCCTGGCGGTGATATTAATATTTCTGTAAAAGCTGTAGTTACGACGTTAAACTGTAGGACCCGGTCTAATAGGATCGTAGAGCGTTGTGGGGGTAGTGTTACTCCGTAGCATATTTTTAAGCTACACGTACCCCTGGGTAGTGCTAAGTGAGTAACGTCGGTGCAGCCTTTGCTTATGGCATAAAGATAACTGTCTCAATAAATTGTCAATAAAAAATCAAATAAATATAACAATAAAATTCTTTAAAAAATAGTGAAAGTACTTAATGTAATCAAACTTGTTTAAATTGGTAGTCGAAATATATGGATATCATACTATCGAATTTCTTCGTTATAATGTAATTATATGCACTACAATAAAATATAGTAATTCGCATTAAAGAAAAAAGAGGAAAATGTATTAAAAATAATTTGCTTGCTAATTCTTCTAATTTGTTAGGGAACAAACACAAATTTCAGTATATTTAAAAGAACCAAAACTACTAATTTTCGAATGCTGAAATGAATTCAAATTTTAAAAAAATGTCTTGATAAAGTATATATTCCTGGGAAATTTCAAAGAAGTTTCTTTTTTACAATACTATTTTATCCCGCAAGGATACTTCCTACAGTGCACGCCGAATGAAGATGCTGCATTCTGTATTTCACCACATATTTACTAATATATGCATACATATACTATATATATTCACATTCTGAATATGTGAAATATACTGCTAATATGTGAATACTGAATATATGAATACATATACTACTAATATTTGAATACAAGAAGCAAAACTATTAATATGTACTGAAATTAATTCAAATTTTAAAAAAAAAAAAAAAAGGTATAAATAATATATTCCTGGGAAATTTTAAAAGGAGATTATTTTTACAATGCTATTTTATTCCGCTTGATACATTGTACCGTGTGCGCCGAATGCAGATATTGCATTCTGTATTTCACCGCATATCTACTAATATGTGAATACTGAATATATGAATGCATATACTACTAATATATGAATACAAGAAGTAAAAACTATTAATATGTGAGTGCAAGAAGAAAATCTATTAATATGTGAATTCCGAAATTAATTCAAATTTAAAAATACAAAATGGTGTGATAAACAAAACATTCCTCGAAAATTTTAAAAGAAGTTCTTTTTTATAGTACAATACTATTTTATCGCGCATGCGTACTGTACTGTGTGCGGAGAATGCAGATGTTGCATTCTATATTTCACCACACATCAACTATGTGCTCTGAGCATTCTTTTCTCCCTTCTCCAAAACTCAAGGCACGTTATTTCCTCATCCGAGTTTACGAGCTCTAGTTTCCTAAAGCTTTTTATTTTTTATTTTTGGCACCCATTTTGAATCCAGCTAACGGAAGTGAAGAAATTTCGGTGACGAGCATTTTTCATTCCTTTTTTTTTTTTCCCACCCAATTTATCGTCCTCAGCATACCCGCACGCGCTTAGTATGCATACCGCAGCTCTCGATTCCGTTCGATAAACATACCGGGCATGGGAGAAAAACAATGGGTTGTTTACAGTTAATATAAAAGCTTTATTGTTTACAGAATGGAGAGTGCCTTACTTCTTTCGTCTTATCACTGTGACAGCTGTGATGAAACTGTTTTTTGGCATTTGTTGAATATTATTATGACAGCCAGTGCCTAGAGCACATTAAATTCCTTTCATATTTAGTTCATCTTTTAAACGTGTCCATTTTTTATGAAAGAAAAAAAAATAATTAATCTCAGTATACATGTCGGCATTTCTCGTTTTGGTTCAGTAACTGTTGTGGGTATATCAAAATGTCAACACTTGAAGTATTTAATTTTTCGATTTTGCATTCATACGGGATAGCAGATAGTTGTAATTACTAATCCCCCCTGGTGCGGGAAAGTTTACACCAGGTCCAGAAGGCCCACTGGGCCATGGCTAAGATTAATAAGCAGCTTCACTTTAGCGAGGAATCACGAGGACTGACAATTTAGGAGGACTGACTAAACCTCAAAGACAACGCTCTTACGATCCTATTAGACCGGTACCTACGGTTTAAAGTAGATTCCGAAATAAATATATATATATATATATATATTGGTATTTTTTAAAACATGTATTGTCTGTTAAAAAGTTAGAGGAAGAAATAAGAAAAAAAATCTTTCAACGTTTGTCCAAAAATAATAACTGTTGGATAGCTGTAGACAGTCTTCAAGTGCAGTTGATGAAAAAGATATGCACCTGATGACTAGCGCTCAGTGCCAGAGGTTTCGATTCGAGCCTCGGCGTTGACATGGATGCTTGTAGTGGTTCGAATCCACTTTAAACCGTAGGTCACGGTCTAATATGATTGCTGGTCGTGGGCCAATTGACTAGCGGTCTGGTCTTTGATACCACAGGCTTCAGATTCGAATCCTGGCGTGGCATGGATATTTGCGAGTGGTTCGAAATTCACGTTAATTTTTAGGTCCCGGTCTAATTAACCCAAAGTGTGCAAAAATGACCGTAGAGGACGAACCAAACCTCTATGTTAGGATGACAGCCAAGCCAAGTCAGACTTCTGACCTGCGAGTGCTCCATCACAACAGAAGGTGCCCCCCTTCCTCCTTCTCTCCCTCCATCAGACCACATAGATTCTTGGACTTGATCTATATGTTGCTGTCTATCAAATGGGAACAAACAACAGAGATCCAGATATTAAAAAAATTCATACCCATATATCACTGAAAAATCAATATCTCGAGAATTTATTACAAATTATTAAATCTAGGTCCGAAGTAAAATATTCTAAACCGATTGATAAGGTTCAATCAAAATATGTTCAAATTTTCGATCTGAAAATCTGTAAGACTCTTTAATTAAAGTTTGCAGCATCACTGTTCTTTCATTTTTCTTTCAATTTGAATTACGAACAACAATTTATGGTTTTATTACAATGTTAAATGGAGTTTTTACGGTTGATTCAATGTAACTAATACAATATTCCAGAAATATAATCCATTCGTGGTTATGGTATATTTAACATGAAAAATGTTTGCCAAATAAAAAAGCAATTGTAATGTCAATTTTTTACGCTTCTTGCAAATCTTACTTCTTTTCTCTTCTGGTATTTTGATGCATGTTCACACTTTAAATGATTACCGGGTCTATGTTTTAGTTATTTCAACTAATGTTAAAGATATTCACTCAAAATATTTATCAAATTAAAAATCAACTGACATAGGAAAGTATGACAATTTTAGCGTTTCTTGCAAATATTATCTCTCTTTTTGAAATTTTGATGCATGTTAACACTTCAAATGATTAATGGAGCTATTTTTCAGATATTTCAATTTATATTAATCACTCAGGAAAAAATAATAACAAAACACGATTCATTTTCACAAATAAATTGTTTTTTAATACTTTTAAGCAATGTTTTTGGAATCCTGAAAAAATGCACAAAAAAAAAAAAATAAATAAATAAAGACGTTATGTTAAATAATGATTGTATCAACGACCTCTATACAAAAACTACACAATAAATAAATGATCTTTGCTGAAAGCATTATAATTAAACTATAAATAAATATCTGTGAAGAATTTGGTTAATTATTTATAATATCAGTGGACAATCGACTTTCTTTAATGTGGGACATGAAACACAAAGGATAAGATCTTGATTAATGAAAAATAAAAAATTGCACTTCTTTTTAGAACATCTTGCAGTGAGAAAAGAAGGCTGTAATGAGATCTTTCCTGCTCGCAGCTTTTTTCTGATAAAACCCATGAATATTTCAAGAGCTATCTCCTTATAAAGATATTTGTAATTATAGTATTTAGTTTCGCTGTCAGTCTTGAAAAATTCTCTATCCTTCGTTAAATATTACAGGTTCTGACAGCTTAAAGCGAGCGTCGTTCTTATTTAAATATTACACAAAAACTGGTATTCCATTTATTCATGATCTTTTCGTACCAATTTCAAATATAAATGCTGTTAAAACTTTTTGATAATCGTATTTAAGATTTAAATTTTTATGAACTTGTCACTCCCACTAACTTGAACATTGGGAAAAAAAAAGTTTTTGCTTATAATAAGAAATTTATAAAATAAAATTATTTATTTAATGTGTGTAATTATTTATATAAGTGTTTTGTGATTGAGATGGAATGAGTAGAGTTTCAAAAACTAGTATTTAATTAGTTTTTAGATTTAAGTGCTATATTTGTAATGTATATAGTAACAAACATGACATAAAGACTGTGCATATTTGTAATATTTTTATGTGTTTTAATTTAAAAACACATAGAAAAACTATTGCAAATATATATATATTTACCATTCATAAATTTTAAGAAATGAAGTTAATTAATTTTAAAATGGTTATGTTGAATGTATTTCCAGTTATGCAATTATCAGATGGAAATTCTATCCCTAAAACTTCGTGAATTAAGGTTTTATTAAGTAGGACTTACGGAGAAAAAAAAGTTATTTAAAAAAATTACTGGTTTCTAAAGGGCCTGAATGACCCGAGTGTCTAGCGCTCGATGCCACAGGTTTCAGGTTCGAGTCATGGTGGTGCCATGAATGTTTTGTAGTGGTTCGAATCCACTTTAAACTGTAGGTCTCGGTCTCATATGACGGTAGAGCGTCTCGGGGCACAAGTCAGACTTCTACCTACGGATGCTTCATCACAACAGAAGCTGCCTCCTTTCCCTTCAATTATGAGTCCATACGGGCTCGTGGGGTTAGTCTAGAAGTATTTTATCAAATATAAATTTTTTTTTAATTTTCTGATTATAACACCAAATTTAAAAAAAATAATTCTTAAAATTCGGCTACAAATTTTTTTGATTGCAGTAAAATAGTTTATTATTTTTGCATGACGAAAATAAATATTCTAAGTTAGTTATTACTTCCATTAATTAATCGGATTGAAATGTATCTAAATAAAAAAATATTTATATTTTAAATTTGATTTATTAACTTAATTTATCGTAAATTAAATGAATAGCGAATTAAATGTAGTGAATTGTAAATTGAACCGAATATAGTAATTTTCAAGGCATTTAATGTCGACCAAATGTCGAGATTGCGATAGAATTTGGGAGTTCTAAGAGAACGTAGGGTAAGGAATTACGAATTATGTATAATGAATTGTAAATTGAACCGAATACAATAATTTTCGCCACTTAATAATTACCAAAAGTCAAGGATGCGATAGAATTTGGAAGTTCTAAGGAGTGCAGAGGTAAAAAAAAAAAAAAAAAGTGGAATACCTCTTCTTTAATGGTACTTTAAAATCATTCATTGCAAAAGCATGTTGTGGGCGTATAAAACTGTGCGCTTGAGTCGTAAAAAAAAGGGAATTGTTCTTCCCGTTTTATGGGAGACAACTGTGCATTTCCTAAATGAGTAGGATATAAATAACGGAAACTCATTTCCTCATACCGTTTGTGCAACGATAAGAACCTGAGCTCGAGAGATAAGAAGTGCCATTTGTCAATTATTTCCGTCTTTTTCCGGCTACCCAATTTGAAACACCTATTTCATGCTACATTTCTCGCCGCAAGACTGTTACTGAGGTTTCCGAAATTGAGTGTTAAAAAAGTCTTGTATAGAAATGAGCTGTGAGCATGTAAATGGAAAAGCTATTTCATTAAGTAATAAGTAATCGGAAATTGCAACTCTCTTACGTGTGTATGTATGAATTTGGCAAAGAAAAAAATAACTTGTACAGTGATACCTTTACAGTTGATCTCTTTAGATTCTTTTTGCTTACAATTTTTGATATATGAGCCGTTACTACCCACCATTCCGCTTATAATAATAATAATAGAAATGAGTTGTGCATGTAAATGAAAAGTTTAATTCATTAAATAATAAGTAATCGCAAGTTAGAAAAACAAAGTCGTACATTGATATCCTTAAATAGGAATACCCCAACAAACGAAATTATTGATATAGGAGCCATTAATTAAGTCGATTTTTTTTGCCTTGAATTCGAGTCAGTACTTGAGATACGGCCCTGCTTCGGTGACTCAAAACTACCACTCCTGCTGAGATTCCTTTGCGCTTAAATTAAACTAAGCAAAAGTGAAAAAAAATATTAATATCTTAATCTTATCGGCACCATCAACATATGCCGATCCCTTTAGATTCTTCTTGTTTGCTTGTATGTATTTGGTTTGATTTGTATGCGATATTTGTTTGTTGTAAATAGCATTATCGTAAAAAAGAAGAACGTGTTGTAATAGCATTAATAATAGTAATGATGTAATAGTATTATCTTAGAATTCATGTCAGTGGGGATAATATAAATATACGAACCATTATTAGGTCGTGTTTTTGCCTTGAATTATAAATCAGTATAATTGAGATACGCTTAGATACCCGATCTTGCACATACAATAATAGGTTCACCGGACAAAAAATTAGTCACCCAGGCGCTCAAACACACAGAAATCGTTAAAACTTAAACAAAATCAAAATCGCTTCCGAACTCGACCGGAATTGCTGCATATTTGTAAATGGAAGACCATCCCAACCTGTTACTGAGAGAACATTGTAACGGGAACTGCATCCAATGGAAATTTGAAGTCGGAAGAGGCCGTGGCTTACATAGGCACATAATCAATAGGCCATATATCAACGCACGTGTACAATAGATTGTCACCATGTAATGTGGTCTGACGAATCATTTGTTTACCTTTATTCAAATGACGCAAAACGAGAGCACTGAAGGCCAAATGAAACATTTCATTCCCAATATGAAGGTCAGATTCACGGGAGGTGGGTCTATGATGTTTTGGGATTGCTTTTTAGTATTATGGGTTAGTTCCTCTTACTTAGGTGGCTACTGACATGTTTATTTTAACATTCTGGATGATCAAAAGCCGCCTTTCAGTAAACATCTTATGATGAATTTGCTGTTGATACTCCCATTCTTTTAAGAAGACAGCAGCAAAATTCACAGGGCTGGACGCATTTGTGATTGATTTTATGAACACTTATTACATTTATCACTTATTACATTTTGACTAGCCTTCAACTCTTCATCCGGCATTCCCTATATGTCCAGATTCCCTAGTCTTGCACAGATAATAGTAATAAACGCAGAAACACCAGTGAAGACGAAAATTGAGTTCGGCAAAAGTGAAGTGAAAGGAATAATAAATATCTTATGCTCCAATATCGGGTGTTTTTTTTTTTTTTTTACTTGTATGCATTTGGTCTTATTTTGTTTGTATACAATATTCGTTTGCTATAAATACATTATTATAAAAAAAAAAAGGGGGGAAGGTTTTTTATAATTAAATCGCGTTTTGGTAATATAATATATTTGAGATTCGAGGATTGTGGCTTAGCAGGTAATGTATGATATGATTTAAACTGTGAAGGGGGGATTGAATTTAGAGAGTATTACTACAGAACTACAAAAAAAATTCGAAATTTCGTCAAGAAATTAAGACAAACGTTATCGTTTGTCTTAATTTTCAACCTTCTTTCCTTAATTAACAATTTCCATTGTTATAACATTTGTTATTTATACACATTTATGTTGATGGTTTTGTTAGCAATCGAACTCTAACGTTTTTTTCTGTTTCTTTTGCAGGCCCGACCACTTGTGCAGAGAGCCCACCATGCACCGAACCACCCGGTTAAAAGTGAAGGACATCAATCAGCTCTTCACGTGCGTTCTCTGTGATGGCTATATCATCGACGCCACCACCATCGTCGAATGCCTGCACTCCTGTGAGTATCTCTGTAACCGTAACCGTGTTTATTCTGCGTTATCTTTTGTGTCGATGTTTAGACAGATGAGTTTGCAATTATCAATGTCATTCCATCGCAAATAATAATAATGCTTACCTAAGATTTTTTATCTTTATTATGAGTTGATGCTATCACTGTCTTGTTGAGAGATTTTTAACAAATTAGTTAATCTACCTTAACAATTATGCACTTCATATTAAAAGCAACATGAAAATCCCATATTTAACCTTTTTTTTTTGGAAAAACTTTTTTTTTTTGTTTATATCTAATAAGATATGTGAAAAAAATAAAATGTTTTATGTTAAAAAAAAAAGGCATGAGAAGTATTCGACACCATCATAAGTTGAAGTGTATCGTATTTTGACATCTAGATAATTAAAATTAAGGAAAGTGATTGTTGGAGAAGACTGTACAAAGCAGAAATATATAAATGTTATAAAGACCCAGATATTATAAAAATTTATTAAGAGAAGTAGATTAAACTGGGCTGCTCATGTATTCAGAAGGAATGATTTAAACACTGTAAATAAGGTTCGTTTTGGCAAAGCCACACGGTAAAAGTGGAAGAGGACGACCCAAGATGCGATGGATAGACGCAGTTGAAAAAGATTTTTGTTGTATTAAAGGTTAAGAATTGGAGGATCCTTGTCACACAGAGGAATGCATTTGAAATCCCTTTAAAGGAAAGCATTGGCCCACTCTGATGATGATGTCGCGCTATTGAGAGAGAATTAAAATTTTTAAGACTGCCAGCAGGTTCGCGTTCTGGCGATGGCATGGATCCATGTTAAACTGTATGTCCCGTTCCCAAAATGACCGTAGAGCGACAAACCAAACTGACAAATTTTATTTTGTTTTTCACTTGGAATAACATTTTTAAAAAAAAAAAAAAAATACATATGGTTCAATATATCTGAAGAAAATAATTTTTACTTAATTGGTGATTTCTTAGTTTAAAACATGGACTTTTCAAAAATTCCACTTATTTGTTGTTTGCGGAATAAAATTTTACTCTTTATTAATTCTCTTGTTTACAGTTTGCAGGACATGTATAGTTCGATACTTGGAGAACAGCAAGTACTGTCCACTCTGTGAAGTCCAAGTACATAAAACGAAACCTCTACAGAGTCTAAAGTAAGAACAAAAACTGCACTGTTTCTTAATATTACTACTTAATTTTGAAGTTTTTGGTGTGCTAAAAATCATCTTATTACAGGGCAGATAGGCCTCTTCAAGATGTTATATACAAACTTGTACCTGGTCTGTATAGAAGTAAGTGCATTGCTCATTAATAGTTAATGCGTTTCTATTGCAAAAATTCAATGGTTATTCGATTATAATTAAGGTGATAGAAGGCCGTGTTGCAAATAGCTTTTATAATTAAGCAATGTCGCATTGTGTCTTTATAATATACAAGCCATTTAATTATTTAACTGTGATATGAAAGTAGACAGAACAGTTCACCATAGTAATTCAGTAATTGAAAGTTTTTATGTTTTTAAATTATAAATCTAATGATTCAATTCCTTAAAGTACTCATGGAATGTCCATCTAGCACTGCAGGACACTGAGAATTAGTCACTACAACATAGTTTATAGACAGTTCTCAATGTATGTTCTCACACACAGTATTTTTGAACAGTATTTTTGAAACTTTTATTTAATTTGTAAGAACACGCATAAGAGGTTTTTTTACTGTTGTTGTTTTTTTCCTTTAAAAATTGTAAGAAATTATCCAAAACCGAAAATATGATACTTTCTTATACTTGGAAAGACCCCAGAACTATAAGGGGAATGGAAGTAACTAATGATATTTAAGATGTTGTTGGAAGTTAATTAATGCTTTTTAAAATGGGTTTCCACCGGATATTAAAATCTTACATTGTAGAACGCCAGCCAATTGGAAACCTGATCTCCTGCATACTTAGGCTTCCAATTGGCTGACGTTCTACGGCTTGAGATCTTAGTATCGAGTGAAACCCACTTGTAGTTTTTAACTCTTAAGATAGCTTTCCATCTGATATTAAAATCTCGCATTGTAGAACGCCATCCACTTGAAAACCTCATCTCCCTGCCTACTTAGGTCTCCAACTGGCTGACGTTCTGCGGCTTGAGATCTTAGTATCTGGTGAAACCAATTTGTAATTTTTAACTCTTTTTAAGACAGGTTTCCACCTGATATTAAAAACTCGCATTGTAGAACGCTAGCCAATTGAAACCTGATCGCTTGCCTTCTTAGACTTACAACTGGCAAGTGGCCGACGTTCTACGGCTTGAGATTTTAGTATCCGATGAAACTCACCTGTTGTTTTTAAATCTTAAGATAAGTCTCCACCTGATATTAAAAACTCGCATTGTAGAACGTCAGCCAATTGGAAATCTAGTCTTCTGCCTACTTAGGCTGCCATCTGGCTGGCGTTCTACGGCTTGAGATCTTAATATCTGGTAAAACGCACTTGTAGGTTTAACACTTAAGATAGGTTTCCACCAGATGCTAAAAATGTAGCCTGTCGGAAGCTTTGTCAACTAATTTAGAACTAAAAGGTGTTCTATGAAATGTAATATTAGTATCCTATTAAAACCCATCTTAACACTTGAAAGACAACTTCTGTAGCACACGCCGTAAGGACTCAAAAATTTGCTTTTCGATAACGAAATAGAAATCAATTCAAATTCCTTCAAATCTTGTTAAATGTAAAATCATTCAATTGCTATATATACGAGTTATTATTTTCATTTAAAGAAGTTGCTGTTAGAGAATCAGTAATGCTAAAGTGGAAATAATAATAATAATAACATAACATCGTTCTTTTATAACATGGAATGCTCTCTGTAATAGAAATCTAATTTATCATGCAATGATTGCATTTTTTTAACGGATATTTCCATTTTTTTTTTTTTTTTTTTTTTTCCAGATGAAATGCAAAGGCGACAGGATTTCTACGCCGCACGCCCCGAAGAAGGTACTTAATTCTTTCTTTGATCTTTTCTCGTTCTAGAGTAGGATACCTTGTCACCAGTGTAATTGAATAAACGTTATTACTTCTTCTTTTTCTTTCTTACTTAATTTTTTTTTTTTTTTTCTTTTTTAGCTGCCGTATTGTCTTCGGAAGAGAGGGGTGAGGGGATGGTGGAACGGATGCTTTTTCGCCCCCCGATGAAAGCATAAGTGTGACGCTGGTGTACTGGCATGGGTGAGTTCATTTTTGCCTTTTTATTAGGGAAAAAGAAGGGTCGTTGGATGAGATGGGGGAGCACTTAGCCGCCCTCTTTGGCGCGAGATAATGTGATTTTGCTTCTTGCAGAAAAGACATGAATTGCCCCCTTTTTTTTTTTTTTATCATCATCATAGCTGTAGCATTTGGAGGCCAATGTAAGACTTAAGGGTAGAAAAAATATTGGTATTAAAGTAAAAATGTTTTTATGAGGATATTTTGGTGCCCTATTTAAATCAAATATAAAAAGTTAATAGTTGGATTAACCTGTAATTAATTAGAGTATTTTATTAGAACAGAGTTTTGATGTATAGTTATGTTGTACCTTAAATCTTATTCGTTATTATCATGCGTTTATTTTACTGGATTTGCTAAATTGGCAGTTTTAAAGGGAAGCGTTGTCATTTATGTTTAATCCAGTTTCTCTAATATACGTACAGCAGAGTATTATTATTATTTTTAAAGGGTGATCGTAGATGTTATTCTATGGTAGATTCTATTAAATAGCTAATTCCTTAGGTCACATATTCGAGAACTGGACTGAAATATTGTAACTTTACAACGCGTCCTTGCCTCCTATTTACTAATTTTCCCTCCCATATTATTTTTGAAATGTGGTATCTATCGTACATAGTTAAGATATCCGAAAAATTACTATATAAGAATATTATTCTCAATTTGTAAATTATCTGTATCAAAATAATTTCATTACCGTTGGAATGTAAGGCGGCCTGAGGGCCAATTTGCTAGCGCTTTGCCCTTTTGGTACCACAGGTTTTTCAGGCACGAATCCTGGCGGTGGCATGGATATTAGTGATTGGTTCGGAATCCGAACTAATTACTGTAAACTATAGTGTAATGACTCTGTAGTTCGGGAACTGTAGGTGCCGGCCGATCTAAATAATCTATAGTGTACAAAAAATTACCGTAGATGACAAACCAATCTATAGTCTATTGAATGATGATGGACTATCAAAATATTTTTGTGTTACACGCAAAAATTGTTTTCTGATTCTCTCGAATCTCCATCTCGTCTCTTATGTCGAAATCTCCAGCATTTTCAGAAAAATGGCAGTTTTTTTTTTTTTTTTTAAAGGAAAAAAAAATGGAATTTTTAAAGATTTGTGTATTTAAGTATTTTCTTGTTTAGAAAATATACATTTAGGGTCCATTAAAACATCTAATCCACGTTAAACTGTAGGTCCAAAGTGCGCAAAAAAACAGAATGTACAGCGACAAACCAAACGTTGAAAGGTAAATACTAAATGGATTCGTCGATGTCTAGTAGCATAGTTAATTTCTTGCACTTTGGCGCACAATTTGCATAATAAAAGAGTAGCGAGGAAAAGGGCAGAATGTTCGCGTCAAAAAAGAAGACAGTGGGGAAAAAAAAAGAGAAAAACCGCTATTTGATTTATGTATTTAAGTATTTTCTTGTTTCGAAAATATACGTTTAAGGTGCATTAAAACATCTAATCCACGTTAAACTGTAGGTCCGATTTACGCCCAAAATGTGCAAAAAAAACTGACCGTGGGGCTGTAAACCTAACGTTGAAAGGTAAATACTAAATGAAGCGTACAGAACTTTTTGCATTCGTCGATGTCTAGTAGCATAGTTAATTTCTTGCACTGGCGCACAATTTTTGGCGCACAATTTGCATAATGGGAAAAAGAGAAAAAAAGAGTAGCGACGTTTAAGGGCATTAAAACATATAATCCACGTTAAAAAAGGGGCAAAATGTTCGCGTCTAACGTTGAAAAAAAGAAGACAGTGGGACTTTTGCATTCGTCGATGTCTAGTAGCATAGGCATTTTGGCGCAAAAAAAAAAAGAAAAAAACCGCTATTTGATTTATGTTTTTAAGTATTTTCTTGTTTCGAAAATATACGTTTAAGGTGCATTAAAACATATAATCCACGTTAAACTGTAGGTCCGATTTAAAAAATGTGCAAAAAAACTGACCGTGGGGCTGTAAACCTAACGTTGAAAAGTAAATGCTAAATGAAGCGTACAAGAACTTTTGCATTCGTCGATGTCTAGTAGCATAGTTAATTTCTTGCACTTTGGCGCACAATTTGCATAATAAAAGAGTAGCGAGGAAAAGGGCAGAATGTTCGCGTCAAAAAAGAAGACAGTGGGAAAAAAAAAAAAAAGAGAAAAACCGCTATTTGATTTATGTATTTAAGTATTTTCTTGTTTCTGGAAAATATACGTTTAAGGTGCATTAAAACATATAATCCACGTTAAACTGTAGGTCCGATTTACGCCCAAAATGTGCAAAAAAAAAACTGACCGTGGGGCTGTAAACCTAACGTTGAAAAGTAAATTTGAAGCGTACAGAACTTTTGCATTCGTCGATGTCTAGTAGCATAGTTAATTTCTTGCACTTTGGCGCACAATTTTAATAAAAGAGTAGCGAGTGAAAAGGGCAGAATGTTCGCGTCAAAAAAAAGACAGTGGGAAAAAAAAAAAAGAGAAAAACCGCTATTTGATTTATGTATTTAAGTATTTTCTTGTTTGAAAAATATACGTTTAAGGTGCATTAAAACATCTAATCCACGTTAAACTGTAGGTCGATTTACGCCCAAAATGTGCAAAAAACTGACCGTGGGGCTGTAAACCTAACGTTGAAAAGTAAATGCTAAATGAAGCGTACAGAACTTTTGCATTCGTCGATGTCTAGTAGCATAGTTAATTTCTTGCACTTTGGCGCACAATTTGCATAATAAAAAAGAGTAGCGAGGAAAGGGCAGAATGTTCGCGTCAAAAAAGAAGACAGTGGGAAAAAAAAAAAGAGAAAAACCGCTATTTGATTTATGTATTTAAGTATTTTCTTGTTTCGAAAATATACGTTTAAGGTGCATTAAAACATCTAATCGTTAAACTGTAGGTCCGATTTACGCCCAAAATGTGCAAAAAAAACTGACCGTGGGGCTGTAAACCAACGTTGAAAGGTAAATGCTAAATGAAGCGTACAGAACTTTTGCATTCGTCGATGTCTAGTAGCATAGTTAATTTCTTGCACTTTGGCGCACAATTTGCATAATAAAAGAGTAGCGAGGAAAAGGGCAGAATGTTCGCGTCAAAAAAAGAAGACAGTGGGGAAAAAAAAAGAAAAACCGCTATTTGATTTATGTATTTAAGTATTTTCTTGTTTCGAAAATATACGTTTAAGCATTAAAACATAATCCACGTTAAACTGTATTGACCGTGGGGCTGTAAACCTAACGTTGAAAGGTAAATACTAAAAGCGTACAGAACTTTTGCTGATGTCTAGTGGCAGGTTAAAGTGCACAATTTGCATAATAATGAAAAGGCCACAATGTACAGCGGTAGTCAAAAAAGAAGACAGTGGGAAAAAAAAAAAGAGAAAAACCGCTATTTGATTTAAGTATTTTCTTGTTTCGAAAATATACGTTTAAGTGCATTAAAACATCTAAGTTAAACTGTAATTTAAGCCCAAAATGTGCAAAAAAAATGGCATTCGTCGATGTATAGTAGCATAGTTAATTTCTTGCACTTTGGCGCACAATTTGCATAATAAAAGAGTAGCGAGGAAAAGGGCAGAATGTTCGCGCCAAAAAAGAAGACAGTGGGGAAAAAAAAAAAAGAGAAAAACCGCTATTTGATTTATGTATTTAAGTATTTTCTTGTTTCGAAAATATACGTTTAAGGTGCATTAAAACATCTAATTCACGTTAAACTGTAGGTCTGATCTAAGCCCAAAGTGTGCAAAAAAACTGACCGTGGGGCTGTAAACCTAACGTTGAAAGGTAAATGCTAAATGAAGCGTACAGAACTTTTGCATTCGTCGATGTCTAGTAGCATAGTTAATTTCTTGCACTTCGGCGCACAATTTGCATAATAAAAGAGTAGCGATGAAAAGGCCAGAATGTTCGTGTCAAAAAGCATCGGTAGTCAAAAAAAAGAAGACAGAGGAAAAAAAAAAAAGAAAAAGAAAAACCGCACAATTTGCATTCGCTCACGACCCGCCATATATGCAGAGAGAGAGAGAGAGAAAACACCTCCCTGCCGTTGTGAAATCAATACTGCCAAGTGCAATCTATTCCGCACAGATGAACTCCGTTATTTATCATTCCCGTTATTGACCGTAGCGACTTCTGGGTTGCCTATGAAACCGCAAACCGGTTTTTCTTCTCTCTGTCTTCTCTGCCTTGATAAATTAATTCCACGTCTGGCTTGAAAGGCCTCTTAATTGGTCGCCGGGCCTCTTTCCCATCACTCCTCTGGTATATGTCCAAGAAGAAGTAGCATCTATGAGTTAAAAACTCATCCAGATACTTTGGAATCGAACTTCCTGGGTGTGTGTGCTACTGTTTTGAGAAAAATGGGGATGTTTTCTAGATTTCTCTGTAAAAGAAGGTCTCAAGACTACTTTAAATTATTATTTTATTATTAATATATGTATATATATTAATAAAATAATGGCAAAGGGCAAGGATATCGTTTTGCAGTGGATCCCAGGCCATTGTGGGATCTTGGTAATGAGAAGGCATCTCTTTGCCAAAAAAAGGAACAACCATTACCCAAACCTTTTGTAGAGACATCTCTTTTCACTCGATGAAACTGATGACCCGAGACTTTTTCGGGACATTCTATCTGATAATCTACGTGACGGCAACTCATCTAAAACCTGGTTTAACTTTATTCTAAACATCCCTGATCAGCCCAGATTTAAAGCAGTTGCCCTTTTCAGACTCCCTGACGGGCCATGATTGTTTGACCAATTATCTTTTTCGAATGAAAATATTTGCAAAGCCCAAAATACATGTTGTGCAGTCTTGGAGAGGACATGGATTCATCTCACCTTCCTGTCTGCCCTGCACTTCTTTCCTCTACTGTGTAGGGTCGTTACTGGGAGGCTAGGACCCTTATGGGCTAAACATGTCACTATGTGATTTCCTTTGATTCTCGTTTTTCATGTTCCTTGTGCTCATTTTATTGCTTTTTGTAGCCTGTCATTGGAAATAATATATATATATATATTTATATATTTGGAAAAAATTCTAAAGAAAGGCCTTTGTATAATATGATCCAAAAGTAGATATACCCACGAATTTAATAATAATGTTGTTTTTTATCCCACTTGGTCGTCATCAATAGCTAGACCAAGTCTTTGAACTCGTGTATTATGGAAGGGGAGAGGGGGGATCTTCTGTTATGATGATAGACTCCCGTAGGTAGAAGTCTGATTTAACTCTGTGTCGCTGAAGAAGGAGGGGCAGTGCCTTCCCGGAGGACTACCCGCACTTGTGCATTGTTTAGGAGAAAATATGGAAAAACCCACCCGGTAATCCGACTCACGAGGCAAGATGCTGAACATCACAAACGTTATCGAAGTTACTTGTTTTTGAAATAGTGTCTACAACAACGGATTGGTTTGGTTTGTCGCTCTAAGGTCATCTTGTGCACACTGTAGGCGAAATAAACCAGGACCTACAGTGTAACGTGAATTCTGAACCGCTAACAAAACATTCATACCACCGTCAGTATTTGAACCTAAAGCCTGTGGGTATCAAAGGCCAGAGCGCTAGCCAATTGGCCCATCAGGTCGCCAGTATCTTTGAAACTTTGATGTGTTTGCTTCATTTTTATAATCCTTAAAAATTATTTTGAATATTTTAAAGTTAAGAGATTAAAAAGTAATACAAATTATAACGCCTTACATGTTGATCATTATTATCTTTATTGCCTAATAAATATTCATAGTGGTCAATAAAAAATGATAATCTTATACCAAAACTATTGATCTTATACCATAACTATTGGGCATAAATAGTTTTCCGATTCAAAAGGTTTTTACCAAATTGAATTCCGTGTTACAATAATGTCAATGTGGCAATTTGTCGTAGAAAATTACTTGTACTTCTAAAAATGTTGATAGATTTTTGTACAATAATAATAACAATTAATAAAATTTAAAAAAAAATAAATTTATTATTTCATGAATATTTTTTTTATTTCAACTAACATGAATATTTTTTTTTACATTACGATGTAAGAATACATATTCATTTGATATAAATTATGCAATCAGGCACAATTTTAAACGATTGTTTAAAAAAAAAAAAAAAAAAAAATCAGCTGCCATTTTTAAATTTAAAATGTTTATCATATAGTAATTGTAAAAAATATATTTATAAACAAGCAAAAACACATTTTTTTTTTTTCCTTCTTTTATTTTACTATTTTCTTGGTTAAAATTCTTTCTGAGTGCACTCTGGTTAAAATTCTTCTTGCAAAATCTGATACCATTTTAAAATTAAAAATTTTTATCATATAGTAAAAAATATATTTATAAATAAGCAGAAACACAGCTCAATTTTTTTTTTCCTTCTACAATTCTTCTGGTTAAAATTCTTGAGATTCTGATAATCAATCACTTTTTGTATTCTTTACTGTTGAGATTAGGAAATTCCGTCGAGCTTTTTACCATCTGGCATTTTACCACCAGGGTACAATCGCCAGAACCGTCAGGGTCATGTAATGCAAACAACCCGCGGATCATTTATTTTCCCCGGACAGGGTTACTGCTCACACAGGTGTCCCCTTTCTTCCTTTGTTGTTTTATCAGTTCCAAGAATCGGACACACACATCATTAGCATTTTTAACATATCACAGCTATCTGTCTTCACCGACTATCCGTGGGTTTTTGTGCGGAATTCGATCCTTTCAGGATTGCTTGGAGTTCTCGAATTTGTGCTGAGCTTCTTGTTGGTGAAGAAGTGCTCATAATAAATCGTCTTTCAAACATTTTACAGCTGGACAACTTCAAAAGCGCTTCAGCCATGCCAAATTCGTATTTCAAAGGACTTTATCTTTGATTTGAGGATCCCCAAGCTTTTTAACATGTTATTTTAAGCACATATTTATGTAAGACCACAATCTTAATTAATTTTATGACATTGAATCTTACCTAATAGTTCACCTTTTCCAGGTTAGCAATTAGCTTGTGGCAGCTTGGCTAAGCTATTCCATAAAGTACTACTATCTGTTGCGAGTAGTACTATATATAGTTGAGTACTACTCAACAGATAGTAGTACTTTATGGAATAGCTTAGCCAAGCTGCCCAGCAATTGCTAACCTTCGAAAAACGTGAATTATTATAGTACCATAAAGTATTACTTGCAACTACTTATTTGTCAGTTAAATTTTATAGTAATTGTTCTGAAGTTGATAAATGGTGTTGAAGAATCAAAATTTTGAACATTTTTGTACTACTGGTGCAATCCGCGTATAATTGACTGCTGTATTAATATCTGCAAACTAAACCTATTTTTTTTTTATGGTACAATCTAAAGTATTTTACTATAGAGATCTTTTAGTGTGATATATATATATATATAAATCATACTTTCTTTTTATAAGATGTAATTGAATCTCTTAAAATCGATTGCGATTTGAATAGCCATCTTACTTGGTGAGATGCAAAATGTGCATTAAGCTTAGGCTTTTAAAGATACTAATGCAATAGATTAGCCATCTGATGCAGCTCCCAAGTATATCTTATGTCTTAATCTCATGTGAAAGCACGGTTTAAACCAGTGAAGTGGAAGGCCTGCGTATACTGTATTAATATCGTGCTTTGTAGGGATTCTTAATCTTTGTAAAATTCTAACTCGTACTAAATCATTACTCGAATTTAATCACTATAATCACTACGGTTTCGATTAGCACTTACAACGAATAAATAAAAAAACACGCACTTTATCTGAGTCTGAACAAGATTTAATAAGATATTTGAGCCTATTGTGCAATTATCTGTTAATTTCACGGAAAAGTGAACTAGAATGAGACTTGGGAAAATACCATGTAATAGTAATCTGTATTGAAGTTAAGCCTCTTTGACAAGATTATGGAGCTACTGTTGTTGTCACCCCTGTCTTTCATCCGTTCAAAATCTCCCCTTCTTAATGATTAAAAATGTCTTTTCCTTTGCTACTCGGACGAAACAAAGGTTGGAAAAGTTTTTGCATTCTCCTATGTCTAATCCGTGGTAAAATGCTGCCTTCATGCAATTTTTCTAATCCCCCTCTTTTGTGGATGTTCCCGTACATTCCAAGAGTTTTGCAACAGAAAAGAGAATAGGGAACTCATTGTGCTGGCAGTGCCATACTAATTCTATTGGAAGATTTCTTAGGGAAGAATAAATAAAGCAAGTCAGTTGCAGAAAAGGGACATAATACCCTACCCTATTTTTCTATAAGCGAAAAGGGTCGCCTTGTCACCAAAAAGGGTCTGTCTTTCACAAGGGACAGTGTCCTTTTCCCAAAACTGCTTTGTGATAGTAATGAATAAGGCAGGGTTCTGTGGCATAGGTATATTTAGTACCTCAAACAGAAATTGTATGGTTCGTATATTGCTGCATGTGAGGAGATATTATAAAGTATTATTTGTGGTATTATAAAGTCGGATTGAATGAGTATGTCGAAAAAAATCCTTTTTTTTTTTTAATCTTGAATATATCTCAGAAGTATAATTTAATATTAATTTTTCAAGGTGATTTCGGTGAAATGCTTTTTATATGTATGACATGAATTTGAAATTATATTAATTAATTTGAGCGCTTCTTTCTTCCTACACAAGTGTCCAATTAAATGGATATAATTAAGTGCAATACATATGAATTATTTTTAAAATGCTTCTTTAATTAAGGTTGTTGTTTTTTTGTATATAGTTTTATTGGTAATGTATTGTATTGGCTTTTTTTTTTCTTTCTAGTACCAGTTTTTGATAACAATTAAATTGAAATTATATTATGTATATTGCATTAACAGAACTGACAGAAGCTAACGCAAATTAAATCCGCATTATTAGTTCAGAAATTTTACGAAGAAATATTTGGATGTTCCTGCATTTAATGGATTCAAAAGTTATTGTGAAAAAGAAAGGGCAGAGGCTGTACAATAATTTCGAATAAAACTTTGAACTCATTCTTATATCTATCCTTTTATTTTTCTTGTAATATTACTACCGTATACCTCTGTATATTTTCAATCAAATTTTGAATTGGTAAGTTAAAAGTTTAAAGGCAGTTTTTAATGTCATTTTGGTAAAGACAGATTTAATGTCTTTTTCATCCACATCCCAGTATAAACCATACATCCTGAAAAAGTTGTTCACTCCAAACTGAATTGCCTGTAATAATTCCCAACTGTTTCGCCAGTTACTGGCAGGTGAAGGTAGCCATTGGCGTAGGCAGGTAAATCGAAATTACTCTGTGTAATTGGACAGGGGGAATAAAACTACCAACGACCTACAAAACCGAAGAGGTTAACAAAAAAAAAAGGGGAGGTGTCCCATTTCGGTAGAGGCTCCTCCCTTCCAACCTGGACTGGGTCTAACCTGGGAACAATAGGTGTTGGGCTCCGCCTCCGCGAGTCGTTGGCCCTACGTGGGTCAGGGGGTCAATGCGTGACGTCACCAACAGGCATTGTGTGTGCCACTAAGGCGTGGTACCATGTTGCCCCGTTGTGGTTGGCTGGCAGCCCGAGACTGGACTAGAAGCGGGTTCTCGCTTTTCAAAGAGAACTTGTTTTGGGGTGGAGGGGGAATCACGAAGTCGGTTTTGCTTTTTTGTTGTATTTTCTTTCCTTTCCGTGCCCCCGTGCGGAGCTTCCCTTTTTTTTTTTTTTTTTTTTTTTTTTTACTTGTTTTGTTTGTTTGTTGTTAGCTGCTGTTGCCAGAGTTCGTTGCCGTGACGCGTATCTTTAAAAGGAGAGAGAGAGAGAGATGGTAATAAACTTGGGTTTGCTCCTGCTGTTGGGTTTGGATTTTCACGTCTAGTGCGTTAGCCAGGTGAATGCCTTCGGCTGCTGCCTTGAATGGGGAGGTTTCTGAAAAGCCGTGAATGGAAGGCACAGTTTTTGTTAATTTCAAAGCGCTTTGGCGGTTTTTTATTCAGCATAGATTGCTAGGGATTCTTTTTAGAATAAATAAATAGTCTTCATGCAAATGGTAAAGATTCACTTGTGGTTGAGTTTTTTTTTTTTTTATGGTTGGTCACTCGTTTGTTTTGGTCTTTGATTATAAATACATTTGGTCAAATATTCTAGCTGAAAGGCAATGACCAAAACCAATAAAACTGGTAAAGATATAGCATTTTCTCTATTCTATTGTTATTGTTCATTCAATCTAGATAAATATGCAATGAATTCTAGGACCTGAATAAATTAAATTCTTAATTGATATGTCTTAATCATGGATAATAAATTGTGTAATAAATTTTATCAAGAGTTAACTGGTATATAGCAATATATAAGGTGAACATATACTTTACTTGTGGTATACACTTGCATAATGTTTGTAATAGCAACTGTATTACATATTAATGCATTAGACAGAGGTTAAATATATTAAAATAATTATCCGTTTTATATCGTTTGGAGAGAATATTTTGAATACCCCCCATCCCCCCAAACATTAAGTTACTGAATTTGAATATACTGAAATATTCCAAAATTGGGGGGAGATATTTCAATTTTTGCTGCATTCAACTTGTCCGAATCAATCAATAGACGGAACTAAATACTTAGAAATATATTTATTCCAATGAAATGAATTTAAATTAAATTATTTTTGAAGAAAAGGCCTTTATATTTAATTAAATCGATGGTTTTTTATCTATTTTATAGAATTTTAAAATAAATATCGAAGAAAAAATACTCTTAATATACAAATTCTTATAAAACAAGGGTTTAATGAATTTCTTTATATATTAAAAGGAATTTTTTATTAATATTCTACAGGAATAGTCCAGAAGAATAATAATAAAAATTCTAAATATTTAATACTCTATTATCCAACTATTTAATTCATAATATCTTCGCGAAATTAATATTTTGTGTGCTTTTCTTTTTAGGTCCGAGGACAAATCTATTGACGATGACGATTCTAGCTCCTGTTCTAGCAACCTCAGCAATGTATGTATCGGTTTTAAAAATTTTCATTTTTGCAGTTATTTTTCTTGAAATGTTATTAGTTCTTCTCAATATGGTGTATGCATTGAAACTTTCACGCTTTTTTTTTTTTATCCAGTCTATAAAGACGGTGTACCTGAACTGCCCAGCAGCCGTGACTGTAACGCATCTAAAAAATTAATTCGTTGTAAATTTCGTCTTCCTGCAGAGTACCAGGTAGGAAACCTTTTTTTGTCGTTCATGCTATTATATTTTTAGATGGTTATTTCCGAAACGAAACTGCACTTTATTTACAGAAGTACTTGCCAGATTACGAAGCGTTACTCAAACAAAGGGATTCTTATTTTTTTTAAATAAACGGAATTTTACAAATGCTTCCGTATGCGTGCATACCATATTCATTTTCTCACGTAATTTTAATTTCACAAGTGTGTGTATTTTAAACCCAGGAATGTGGAGCCAATAACGATGCGAAAATAACATTTCGTAGTTGACCTGCATGAATCTAATATGTCTTTTAATTTATTAAAATTTATATTTGTAAATCTAGAAAATCAAATTATTAAACTCAACACTATAATGATTTAACGTTTTTAAATAAGATTGCACATGCTTTTATTAGGAAAATAACCAAATATTTAATACATATATATATGATATGTATTGCATCAAGTTGACCAAATTATGAATTCATAATTAAAAAGACAAATATCTTACTTTTTTTCTCTTCTCCACGCATCACCCCTGCACTTAATCACCCAATGCAGCCGGCGGATTCGAACCCAGCCCTTCTGCACGCTAGCTGTACACGTTGCCACTGGGCCACGAATCGGGTTTATTTCATATACTAATGATTCATGATTTTGTAGATGTGGCCATCATTAACCCTACCCTTGATTAGTTTCTGAAAGAAACATTGGATCAGGCTTAAGATGTTATTACTACTACTACTATGCCACGCCATACTGTGCGTAGAATTGGGTTTGGGAATGATGTGGGTGAGGTCTGATAGGGTTCTGCGACGTCCAACGATCATATGAGACCGGGACCTACGGCTTAAAGTGGATTCCGAACCACTACAAGCATTTGTGGCACCGCTGATTTTCGAGCCCGAAACCTGTGGTAGTGAACTTTAACCACTCGACCATCAGACCCGCTTAAGATGTTATGTAAATTAAACTTGACCATCCTATTTTTAAAGGCTTAAGCAATTTTCATGGGAAGGGGGCGGGGACGAAGCACCATGTCTATTCATTAATAATGCCCGCACACATCAAGATCTCCACGCCCATTAACATGCCACCGATAACAACGAAGAGACCTTTCCCTTTATAAATCTAGATTCTCTCTTTTTAAGTACAAACACACGACAAGTATAATGCTGGTTGTCTAGCCATTCGCCTGTGCTTTTTAAGCTTCTGCCGTCAGCAAAACGTGCTTGAATGCTAATTTCCCGAAGACGGGGAGGTGCATCTGAGTAAATGGCCGGGAGGGGGGCGGCTGAAAGCACTCTTTGGAACACGCCATGCAATCAGGCCATCCCCCTGCAGGCGATAGCGGGATCAAAGGTGAAAAGACTATCAAAAACGCCAGGGGGCCAACGTGCACCCTCCGCCACTGTGGGAGCGGTCCTCTTTGGTGAAGATAAATATGCTTGTGGGACCAGCTGTAGAGTTTGTAGTCGTACATTTAGAAGACCCCTTGTTTTTGGAGATACTGTGTGTTTTGTTGGTGCTTATCAGTTGGCATCTGTATAGAATGTCCAAATCCAAACAATAAACCGTCCTGCCCTCTGTATAGAATGTGCATGTACTCTTTGTGGATTTTTTGAAAAATTCTTACTTTTATGTGTGTGCTGTCTTCATTTTTGCATTTTTTTTTTTTCTCGGAATTTATCACACAAGAACAACGACCTGAGATTAAAGTTTTGTTAATTATTATGTAGACGAATCTGGAAAACGTGAGAAATTTTTTTCACAACTATTTTTTTTTTTTTTTAATATTATGCAGCAATCTATCAAAATATTTAAAAAAAAACTGTTATTTACGGTTATACTTTTTTTCTGAAAAGTTATTAACACCGAGACGGATAGTAGTAATAAAATACACAATTATGTTTTAGAGGGTTGTTAGTATGGTGGTTATATGGTACTGGCAACTGTCATACCGATTACGGAGTACCTATGAGGATAGACCCTTAACCACCTCATCTTAATTCATAGATATGTTTCAAATTTTAGTTGGTTACTTTGGGTTAATAAATACGATAAAAGATAAAAGTTTCTAAAAATTAAAATTAAAAAGAATTGAAATTAAAATTCAGTACAATTAGGTACCTGTTGTCGATGCCATAAAATTATTGAAAATAATAAAATATTGTGATTGCTGAGTAGAGTTATACGGTACTTATTAGGTTGCTAGTATGTTAGTTATGATATCCTTTTCGATTTTTTTAAACCACAATTCGTATAAAGATTATTTTAAAATCTAACTATCAAAAAATTACTAATCTCAATAAGCACTTGATATGTCCCCAAAGACTTAAATATGTGTCAATTTTTTTATGTAAATGCAAGTTCCGACACATCTGGACATATAAACAACATTTTAAAATTTATATATATTTCTAATGTAACATAGTATATTCTAGGTTTAAATTCAGTAACTCCTCCACATTGTAGGGGACAAAAAAGTCCTATACAACAGACATTGTTACGTTTTTATGAATGGTAATTCGGTATTATAAAATGACTGATATGTATAGTTTTAATTAAAAACTTTACTTACATTAAAATAAGACATCAAGATTTTTATTTTAAATGTTAAGTACCAAACAAAAATCACCTTATTTTATTTATTCCCTAGAATTTTTTCCCCCGGGGATTACGATCTACTATGTTGAATCCTTACAATCCTTGGAGCATTCTCAAACTTTCCAAACAATACCAAAATTTCCTTTCCGACTCCTGATACACAAACCTTTCTGTTCCTGAAGGCTTCTCCACTCATTTCATTCTCTTGTGCCTTTCCAACATGATTTCCTCAGAAAAGAGTATAAACATATAAGACCCTCCAGGGCGTGACGACTCTACACAGCCATCCACTCACACAACATCCCGCATAGCTCTTGCGGTCGAGGTTGGGGGAAGAGCTAAGAGTGGGATTAACTCGGGGAAAGGGGGACACTGCAAGAATAGAGAAAGGGGAAGGCACCAGCCCGTATGATTAAAGCTTCCCCCCTCTGCTCCACCATCTCTCTACAGAGAATGAAGGGGAATGATAAAAGAAAAACCTTGCAACAGAGAAATGTGAAATAATAAAAAAGAACAGAGCAGAAGATGCCAGTGGAATCGGGTTTTGCCTGGTCTTCAATAGCTTCTACCATCCCTCTGCGATATGATGTATGGGGGAGGGGATGATTCAGTGGAGCCCTATTTGTTCGTGCGGGGGTGGTGGATTGGCGCGTAATTGGTACAGAGTAGGGCTGGGAAGAGGTTAACGTGCCGTCTTGCTCAATGGTGATCTCTCGGACCCAGTCAGTGGGCGTGCAATTAGAACTGCACCAGGGCGGCTCCGATCGATATGAAGAGGCCTGTTCGTGACATCTGTTTAGGTTACTGTCCTAGTGATGTATCTGGAGCTTTTAATTTTTATGTTTCGTTTGATCTTTAAAATGTCGGTACTGAAAGATCAATAGAGTCATTGGAATTCAATCAATTATAAAATTATACTAGATCAATAAAATAAGGAACTATCGTATTCAAAACAAATGAACTAAGTTATGTTACGTACATTTATACTACAAGTAATTGTGACTTAAATATTGCCTCATGTTTATATAAAAAATGCAAAAAAATTATATAAATATAATTTTAGAGTTTGGTGACTTTCTAATTTTGTCTTGGGTCGTGAGTTTTTTTTATATACATATATATAGAGATGATTTCGGTTTGTCGCTCTACGTTTTCTGAACACTTTAGGCTAAGTATTAGTGATGGAATTAAGCATTAAGTGTTAGTGGTGAAATTTTAGGTTAATTAGACCTTTGTTGTTCCGAACCACTAACAAGCATTCATGCCACCACCTGGATTACGTAGTGGCCGAGGTTTGGTTTGATTTGTCGCTCTATTGTCATTTTGTGCACACTTTAGGCTAATTAGACCGAGACCTACAGTTTAATGTGGATTCCAAATCAATTAATCCAAATCAACCTTTAATCACTTTAAGTTCCGATTTACTCGAGCAATGCACACTATTCCTTGGCTTTTAAAAATAATAATATATAATCAAATAAATACCCAAATGTACTACTCGAGATTGTAAAATAATGGGAGAAAAAAAAAATTTCTAGCCTTCTGGTGTTTATGAGTAAACCAAACATTCGTATAAAAGTTGATAATATAAAATTTCAAGTCAACAGATAATCTTTGAAGTTAAATTTTCCGTTTATGGTCTGATTTCAAATTAAAATTGACTTATATCAGGAAAAGAATTTTTAGTTTGAGCGTGCTAAATTCCATGGCGATTGTGCACCATAAGAGCTCTGCTGCGTTGATTTGCTGCCTTCACGATTTGGTAGAAGGAGACCTTGCGCTGCTACTCCGCCAAATGAAGCTGCCGCGGCCATTGAAATTCAGCCATTGTTCGCAGCACTTGCCCCTCTTGTAAAAAGTCGTAAATATGTCGTAACAGGTCGCGTTATCTGACGGAGCGCCCGTTAACGAGTTTTTCCCGCTGCCTTTGTATTCAAGTGTCGCTCGGCTGCTCATTGTTCGGTTTCTTCAGATGTCCCCAACACACGGATTCCGATAAAAGAAAACTCTCCACTTTGGGCCCGAGATTGATATCTCGGATTCGAGGATTGGCTCTGCGAAATCTGGACATGGATGGTTATCATAAGGGGTTTTTTGTCCTGCCTTTAGTAGATCAGGTTTTATTTTGAAACCCCCAAATACGGGTCGCTTTTATCATGTTTTATAAGCCATTATGAATTGCGCGTTAGATTGACCACTGTGATTATCAATCAAAATGGCATTTACTCATTTTGAAAAATAATAATAAATAACGGAAAGTATACAAAGTGTGCACAAAATGACTGTAGAGGGACAAAACCGGAATATTGAAATCGACATAAGCTATTAAATCTATGACTTGGTAAAAGCATTCGCTGCTGCCCTGCGAGGATTGGCTCTCGAGATCTTTAGATGGATGGTTATCATGAGGTTTCATTTTTTAAAAGTCCTGACTTTACTAGATCGGGTTTTATTTTGATGCTTCCAAATACAGAGCGTTAAACTGTAGGTCCCGGTCTAATTAGCCTAAGGTGTGCACAAAATGACCGTAGAACGGCAAACCAAAGTTGCTTTGGTTGCTTCATCAAAGATGATGAAAGCAACCTGTATTTCAGTGCCCTGTTATCAGTTATTACCCTGTATTTCAGTATTCAGTATTTTACCCTGTTCAGATTTAAATGGTTTAATAAACTGTTTGAATTGCAGGTTAGATTGATCACTCTGATTCATTGCCAAAGTTTTCTAGATTATCGCCATACAATATATCAATACTATTTTCAAACAAAATGGCATTTACTCATTTAGAAAATAAAAATCATAAAATTCTGAAAACTGCTCAGAAAATATTAATTTATCATATGTGAGCATGTTTTTTTTTTACAAATTGCCCTATATAAACCCGAACATTCGTCCCTTTTGCACTTTCGCAATCCGACCGTCGACCGGACACCTACTGCTTACTATGCTACATTGGATATCTGTCATCCCCCCAGTTAATTTCCAGAGCTTTCTAAATATATCACTATTATGCTATTATAAATCAAATCGGCATTTACTCATTTTGAAAAAAATTATAAATAAATAACGGAAATCGCACAAAATGACGGTAGAGCGACAAACCGAAATATTGAAAACAACATAAGCTTGCAAAAGAAGAGTTGAGTTTTGGAACTTGTTGACCATTTTGCGCCGACATTGAGATCTCGGATTTGAGGCATTCACTGGTGGCCTGCGAGAGATCTGGATGGATGGTTATCATACTGGGTTTTTTGGGGTTTTTTTAAGTCCTGCCTTTACTAGATCAGGTTTTATTCTGATACTCCCAGATACAGGTTGATTTTATCATGTTTTATAAACCATTTGAACTGCAAGTTAGATTAATTGCCAGATCCTTCTAAATATATCACTGCTATTATCAATCAAAATGACATTTACTCATTTTTTGAAAAAGCGGCCTGATGGCCAATTGGCTGTCGCTTTGGCCTTTGCTCCACAAGCTTCCATTCGAATCCTGGATGTTTGTGAGTGGTTCGGAATCCACTTTAAACTGTAGGTCCCGGTCTAATTTTTGTTTAAAGTGGGCACAAAGCCGAACCAAGCCAAACCAAGCCAAACCCTCGCTAACTAAACCATTTTGAAAATAACGGAAAAATGTACAAGAAATAATGAACAATAAATAATACCCAGCTCATCGTCGATCTTCTGTAGTCTGTAGGACATTGAATCAAATGACTGTGCAATATCGCAAGCAAACTCGTGTTTACCTTAGAGCAGGGGTCGGCAACCTGCGGCTCTTGGATGTGAAGCTGCGGCTCTTTAGTTCCATACGCAAATATTATTTATTTTATAAAAAAAACATTTAAAAATCGTTCTGAATCGATTAACGAGGATTAGGCACCGATTCAGGCAGCGTTCTCTTGCAAGAATATAATTAAAAAGTAAAAAGAAGCCAACTAACAAATGAAAATTTAGAGTCGTGTTTGAAACTTAAAGCAACAAGTTATGAGCCAAATTTATCCAAACTTTCTAAAACCATGCAAAGCCAACGCTCCCATTGAATTTGTTTGCTCAAATGTATGTTATTCTTTTTTTTTTTTATTTTAAGTACAAGTTACATTGTTTAGTAAAGTTTAAATTTTCTACTTGAATAACGATGCAAAGCCATCGCTCCCATTGAATTTGTTTGCTCAATTGTATGTTATTGAAGCACAAGTTAATGTTGTAAGTAAATATTTAATTGTTTTAATTTTTTACTTAAATAATAAGTAATTATCTAATAATGAAAAAGTAGTGAAAACACTACTTATATACGAATAAATAGATATTTTTCTTATGAATAAATAGATTAGTTTTTTTTTTTTTTATCAAAAAACTTTTATTTATGCGAGTACTATTTATTGTTGGCAAGAAAAAAATTTTGTGGCTCTTTAAAAACTTTGAAATTTTGTAAATTGTAATTTTTGGCTCTTCCGACTGAAAAGGTTGCCGACCCCTGCCTTAGAGTAATGCAAGTTAACCAAATTACTCGTTTTTAGAATTAAATTAAAAGTTAGTTTTCGTATGAGTTTCAATTCATAATGTTCCGAAAAGATACAATTAGAAATCTGAAAGTAAATAATTTTTTTTTTCAGTTTCCAATATTAATAATGGTGCCAAGCATTGAGCCACAGATTGGGAAATTAGAATCTTAGATATTTATCTCAGGATCAGATTGTTATGTAGATTTAAAGAATAGCAGGTTTTTAAGAATCTCAAAATAAACAATTTTTTCTCTGTTTTCAATATTAATAATGGTGCCAAGCACTGAGCCACAGATTGGGAAATTAGAATCTCTAGATATTTATCTCAGGATCAGATTGTTATGTAGATTTAAAGAATAGCAGGTTTTTAAGAATCTCAAAATAAACAATTTTTTCTCTGTTTTCAATATTAATAATGGTGCCAAGCACTGAGCCACAGATTGGGAAATTAGAATCTCTAGATATTTATCTCAGGATCAGATTGTTATGTAGATTTTGAGAATAGCAGGTTTTAAAAATCTGAACGTTAAACCGCGTCGAATCTTCTTTTATATATCATCAAATTACACTCGACAAGGCGTGTTTCGTACAAAAAAAAAAAGCTATTGCTTCTATTCGAACATAAAAACTTCCCAGGAATAATTCATTGCATAATTAAAGTGTCTGTACATATCAATGACATACCATTCATTCTCGTCGTATCGCAGGTGTAGATGTTTGCAAAAGGACTGCAACACTCTAAGGAAAGTGTGTTCCTGTCTCTTCGCCTTCCAGGATCACTCAGCAGGGTTTTTTTTTTTTTCTTCTTCTTCTTCACTAAGGCTTATTTAGAGCTCCCTCAAGAAAAGAAAAGAAAGAAAGAGAAAAAAAGAAGGGGGAGGGGGATTCACGGTTGGCTGACTCCATTCAGGCAAAAGAACTACTTCCTTGAGGAGGGATCGTGGCACACTCGGGAGGAAAGGAACTTTTCTTTCTTGATCTCGCCCGAAAAGAAAACGAGGCGTGAAAAGATATTTGCTGTGCTTAAAAGGAGAGCGAATTTAATTGGTAATAGTGTCTTCGTCTTTTACGATTACGATGTCGTCTCACCTTCGAGATAGCTTTTATTTGTATGTGCATACTTTGTTCATTCGAAGTAAAAAAGAAAACTCACAGTCGAAAGTCAAAATGCAATACAAATATTGCAAATGATTCAAAAGTCTTCAAGATAATTTTTGTGTGTATTCTGCATACTTTGTTCATTCGGAATATAAATTTTAAAACTTGCAATCGCAAGTCAAAATGCGATACAAATATTGCAAATGTTTCAAAAGTCTTCTTCGAGATACTTTTGTTTGTATTTTGCATCCCTTGTTCAGTTGAAATAGAAAAAGAAATTCTTTAAAACTCACTATCTCAAGTCAAAATGCAATAAAAATGATTCAGAAGTCTTCAAGATAACTTTTGTTTGTATTTTGCATACTTTGTTCAGTCGAAATAAAAAGAAAGAAATTTTAAAACTCATAATCGCAAGTCAAAAATGTAATAAAAATATTGCAAATGATTCAAAAGTCTTCTTCAAGATAACTTTTGTTTGTATTTTGCATACTTTGTTCAGTCGAAATAAAAAAAGAAATTTTTTTTTTTAAAACTCACGTTCTCAAGTCAGAATGCAATAAAAATATATTGCAAATGATTCAAAAGTCTTCTTCAAGATAAGCTTTTGTTTGTATTTTGCATACTTTGTTCATTCGGAATAAAAAAGAAAAGAAATTTTAAAACTCACAATCGCAAGTTAGAATGCAATAAAAATATATCCAAAAGTCTTTTTTAAACTTTTTCAATAAATTACTGAATAAAGCACAGCATTTGAAAGATGAGTTAACTTGCAGTAAAACCTCACTTATACGTCACATTTTTGTATGCGTTTGTTTCAGTCATACGTTGCTTTTCTAAGCTCCTTAACTTAAAAATTATATATTGAAATAGCTTTATTGACTTTTCTTTATATATGTCTACTTTTAGGGTAATTAATATAAATGATATAATGACTTTTGTCATTGATATTACCCTTTATAACTCTCATAATCTTTGCGATCAGTTTGCGGCTTGATGGCCAATTGGTTAGCACTCTGTCCTTTAGTACCACAGGCTTTTCAGGTTCGAATACTGGCGGTGGCATGGATGTTTGTGAGTGGTTCGGAATCTACTAGACGATGGAGACAATTTATAATTTGTACAGACCTACTTCGATGCAATTATGCCTTATTATTAGAAAGCAAAGCATCGAATTTGATCCCTGATATCCGTTATTATTAAATGGATATCTATTCTTTAAATATACATCTGACTATACAAAATGCAGACTTTGAGGAATGCTAACACAATAAACCTATTTAAGAAACTAAAAATTTATTTTTTTGATTACTTATATTAATAAATTATTTTATAAGGATATAATTTTATTTAAATATGTGATTTCATGATTTAACGTTTTCTTGTATGATATTTGCTGTACTGTTCTTAGATTTATGTTAATCATATAAAATAAGACTCTGGTGTTCGGTACCACAGGTTTTAGGGTTCGTATTACGGCGGTGCCATGGATGTTTGTAGTGGTTCGGAATTCACTTTAAACTGTAGATCCCGGTCTGACAGGATCATAGAGCGTTGTGGGGGGTTGTGTTACTCGCGTCCGTAGCCTATCTTCAAGCTGCACGTGCCTCCCTGGATAGTGCCAAATGAGTAACAGCGGTGCAACCCTTGCGTATGGCATTTGTCCCTGTATTGCCAGATGCATTAGAACAACAACATATAAAATAATATGTATGTCAAGTTAACAATATTCATGCGTTACTCTTTATATTGTGTGTGTGTTTCAATCTCATCCATAACTAACCTGAAGTATTTTAAATCTTAAAGTATTGTTTTTTCATAAACATGTATTTCTTTATAAGATTGGTTATGTGTATTACTTGAATATAATTGTGCATTATTATTAACAATTTAATCTTTCTTTACAGGTTGATTTGCTGTACGCTGATCATCTACTGATGGATGACTACACATTAATAGACGTAGCTTATATTTATTTATGGAAAAGGGTATGTATTAAAACCATTGTGTTATAACGTGATTTTTAGCTTAATGAAATTACTTTTTGTATAAATTTAAATATTAAACGCAAAATTTCCAATACATTCTTATAACGCGCGTGTTTCTTTCCGTTTCAGACTGGACCGATGGAATTCCTTTATACCTTCACATATCATGAGCCTTTCGAAAACTCATTTGTAGAACCACCAGTGGTGATGGAGACAGAAAAGATTGGACTGACGAACGGCTTCGTGGATGAACCCGATACTATTGCGGTTGCAGTTGTGTCAGATGAGAACATTTCCGTTGACGAGCCAGTTGCTGAAGAGAATGCAATGAGTGTCAGTGATAGTAACGAGGTAGTGAATGGCCACGACAGTGATGAGGCAGTGGGTGACAGCGATAGTATCATCGATGTAGTGAATGACAATGAGACAATCGCGACAGTGAATGGAAATGATGTGATCGAAGCAGTGAATGGCCACGAGACGATCGCGACAGTGAAGGACAGCGAGAAAGTCGCTACAGTGAATGGCAACGAGACGATCGCTACAGTGAATGGAAACGAGACGATCGCTACAGTGAATGGCAACGAGACGATCGCTACAGTGAATGGCAACGAGACGATCGCTACAGTGAATGGCAACGAGACGATCGCGATAGTGAATGGTAACGAAAGAATCGAGGTAGTAGATGAGGACAGCGAGAGTATCGATGTAGTGAATGTCGACGAGAAAATTGAGGCAGTGAATGGAAACGATATGATCGCGACAGTGAATGGAAATGATAAGATAGAGGCAGTGAATGGCAATGAGAAGATTGCGACAGTGAATGGAAATAACAGAATAGAGGCAGTGAATGGCAACGAGAGTGAGGAATCAATGGCTGTTTGCGAAAGTAACAATAATGTGGTTGTCAGTGAAAGTAACGCAGTTGTGACTGTCAGCGAAAGTAATAGAACAATAAATGGCACCCAAAGTAACGACACGCCAGTTGTTGATGCGATTGACGAAAGCAACAGGAGCGAAGTGCCAGCTGTTGCTTCAAGTGTGGTTGAGGAAACTAACAGTAGGCACCACGAACTGTCAATAGCGTCGTCGTCATCTAAGGTACCTGACGATACTTCTAAAATGGAAATTGACGAAGTATCATCAAGTACCTCCTCCCCTACCATGAACACTTTTCATTCATCTTATACCCCTATAATGAAAGTGGACGCCACCTACACCCTGCAGAACATTTTATCTCCTACGAACGGAATAAAACTGAAACTTATACACTGTCCCGATGCAAAAAGAAGCTCCAAGAAGTCAGGAGGCAGGAAAAGTAGTAGGACTCGTTACAAAAGCACACCCGTGCAACGATTTCCTAGACTTGCCCCTTACCCACCACCTCCATCTACACCAACTGTTTGTTTGCCGACTACAAATATTTCTCCTCTGCCACAAATTACCATGAGCAATCTAGTTCCATCTGTTATGACCACCCTGTCTCCGAACATTGTGACAGCCCTTGTGTCCACGACAGCTAATACCATGTGTGATGTCACTAAAAATTCCACGATGTTGCCTACCGCCGCATTCCTCAGTCAATCACCACTGTGCACCCATACATCCCATAGTTTCGCTGCTGTTCCGAACTTCATTCCTGTGTCCACAGCTGCCATGAATAGTATTTTGCCTAATGTATCTGGAACAGGAATGACATTGAAGTCCATTCTACCCCAGCCCACTGTGGTCGGAAGCCCCACTCCATCCTCAACAGTTATTCAGCAGAGTATTGCAGAAAAAACTACCAAGAGCATTACTGCCCAACAAACATATACCATGCCCTGTGTAACTATAAGTGTGAGTGTACCAACCAGCTCAGTATCCAAAGAATCCACACATATATCCACTCCGGTGATATACCCAAGTATGCCCGTTTTTACCACTGATGCAAAGCAACCTAAGCCTGTGGTATCGCCCATTGCTGCCGCGATAGCTCCCAAAGTGGATTCTGCTTCGCTATTAAAAGTTGCATTGACTGAAGAGCATGTAAGTGGCTCTAAAGCGCCTCCTAAAGACAATGGTATACAGAGTTCTCCGATTAAGCAATCCTTATTTTGTGATGCGCTGACACCAGAAAAGAAGACTTCCACCGCCTTCGAAATGAGTGTGAAGAATTCAATATCCGCAGAATTCAGTGATAACGATGATTTGGGCTGCCAGTCGGATTTGGTGGTGGATGAGCAGAAAATGGACAGTTCTGACAACGAGGACGACACTGATGTTGCTCTTCGCAAGAAGATCACGGCTATAGCTGAAAAGGAGGACGAAGCGGATGCTACTGATGACACGGAGGCTGACAGTGGGAGGGCCAGTGACATTAGCAGCCAGGCACGATCTAGCTGCGATGATGACATTGGCTCGCCCATGAATACAATGTCAGTGTCTGAATCTGCCACCAGCACCTCGGCTCCTCGTCTGCCCACTTTTAGCTTTGCCGTGTCTACTGCTGCATCTACTCCCGCCACCACTGCACATCCAGACACCAGGAGCATCATCACCAGCCATAGCAACACTGTGATCAGCAACACCAGTCGCAACGTCAAGTCCAACAACATCAATCATGTGATAAACAACATTCTGCGGAACCACGAGAAAAAAGACACTATCGGCGCCCTGGATCTGTCTTCATATGCGAAGAAGCCCGCGGAGGTCGTGTTTCGCCCGAAACCCGTGGCCAATCCCGTTTTGGACATCAAGCACAGGCAGCAGACCTACTTGCCTGCTCCCAACACCAACAAACAGCACACCGCGTGCGTACCAGCTCCAAAGCACCCTACATCTTCACCCATCCTCATGCACGGACTCACAGCTCATCGCAACACTCTGATGTCCACCCAGATCTCACCAGCGCCCCCCAGAAAATCTCCTCACCTACCTATTCCTCCCATATACGGTGGTTCTATGTTTCCTAGTCAGTCCAGCGACATGTCTCCTCCTTCCTGTATGCCTGCTGCTCGTTCAGCTCCTACATACGCCAACCACCCCTTATCTCCCCCAGCGCCCTCGGCACACCAGGGTATGCCAGCGTCTGTCCCGATGCTGTCCAGCATGCTTCCGTGCATAAACAGATCGATGGCAAATTCTTTTCCTCTAAGAAGTGCCACTCCTCTTCCCAGTGCAATGCCAGCGCGAAGCAATCCCAGTTCGATTGCTCATGTCACGGAAGGGAAGCCCTACTACACCAAAGGTACCAACAGGGCCCCAAGAACTATGGTGTCACCAACTACGAACTCTCTAATAATGCCCACCACGAACTCTCTAATAATGCCCACCACGAACTCTCTAATAATGCCCACCACGAACTCTCTGATGATGCCCACCACGAACTCTCTGATGATGCCCACCACGAACTCTCTGATGATGCCTTACCCCATCACCTCTGCTATCTATAAATCAAATCATCCGACCATACCTAGCTACAACAAGAGATCGAACTCTTACAAAAACGCTTACAATGGCAAATACGCTGTGATCAACCAATCTGACCCTAACGGATATCAAAACAAAATGCTTGTGAGGAACTTAGATGCGAGACCGAACAGCAATCAGCAATTGCATTGAAAAAAACCTTTTGAAACCCGAATGGTTCCATTATTTTTAAGAGGAAAATTCTTTGATGCGTATTTTCTGCTGGTCGTTATTATTAACCACAGACAAAATAAAGAACGTTCAATGGCTTTCTTTTGAATTTTAATCACAAATACCACCATGTTAAATAAGTGCACTAGTCCCTCTGCAAATGTGGTACAACTGTACACCACTGTTCCTTTTTCGTAAAAAATTCCTGCAGGATTTTTTTTTTTACGATTTCTTTTGTTGTTCTGTTCTTGTATATTCCCGTTTGTTGTACTTCTTTAATTATTTTAAAATGTTTATGTCCTTCATTTTTAACCCATGTGTTGTTTATTTCATTGTTCATCATGCCATGTGAATTCTCCATCAAAATCTATATCAAAAGCAAAGAAAGGAAGAAAGAACTTGTACATAGCATCTAAAAAAAAAAAAAACCCTCGCATTTTCTGAGCATAATTTCACAAAATTTCAACCCAAACATGGTTGAAGAGATTATAGTTCTACAAGTGCAATATTTCAAATTGCACTGCAAGTGCGTGTGTCTTGTTATGGAAATCAACAACAGCATTGACTCCAAAACTGCAACAAACACTGTGTGGTCTCTGCAAAAAATAAAAATACGTATGTAAAGAGCGGTGTTATATGATCTGAAAATTTGTTTTCTTTTAATTTATGTATAGAGAATTAAAAAAAAAAGATATGTACTTTGAGAAAAGAAAAAAAAGATTTTATTTCGTAAGAATTTTAACTTTATTTTTCATTTGATTCTTAAAAAAAAATGAAAAAAAAAAAAAAAAAGATTAAAAGAACTTAAAATACACTTTTATGGTGTAGAACACTATTTTTAATGTCTTGTATATAGGTGTGTGTGCATGGAAAAAATGTAATTGCGCGTTTTTGTAAAAAAAATATATTTTAATTAGTATGTATTATAAAAAAAAATTATTCAAGTTTATTTCATTGCAGTTTTTATAAAGTGGGAAAAATAACATTGCATCTTTTTGTGAGTCTTATTGACAAGCTAATAAATATTGGTACCAAAATATTTTTAATATTCATTTTAATTAATCAAAAGTTTTTTTTTTTTTTTTTTTTTTTTTTTTTTGATGTTGCAAATATTAAAACTATTTAAAAAATCAAAATGTGTTTTTAAGATTGCTCTAAAAATCAAAATAGCATATTATTCTCAACATCATGCCGCTGTTTTTAGACAAGTTTTAAATTTTTGTGTCGTTGAAACCTTTAATAAAGTAGGCAATAAATAATAGCATTTTTACATCAAATATTTCGCTTGATGTTTAAAAAAAATTACGATTATCATTATTAAGATTCTTTAAGACATTTAAAAATGCGCAAAAAATTTTATTTATCAATTGCTTTTTTTGTTTTCAATAAAATCTAAACAAGTATAAAAAATATTTTAAAATAGTAACTATTTTTTTTTTTTTTTTTTTTTTTTTTTTTTTTCCCGACTTAACTTTTTCCTAAATGTGGCTTTTGTACTTATTTATTAGTAGCCACGGGATAGAGTTACAAATAAATGAAAAAAAATATATCACACTCTTTTAATATTCAAGCTTGGTAGATGCCATGTTATTTTTCCGATATAAAAAAAAATGTTGTTATTGAAAATGTGCCTCATTTTACTTTTCCCTCTAGTTGTTGTGAAAGATTGTGCAAAAAACAAAAAAGGAAAAAAAAACAAATGTTGTAGAAAAGTAGGTGAGTTTTGCAATGAGATGAGCTTTGGTGTCTTCTCATTGTCGTTGTGTACTAAAAAAAATGTAAAGTATTTGCCAATAAATGTAAAACTTGCAAAGTATGCTTGAATTGTTGTTGTGTCTTTATTAATAAGCTTTTATTAGTTTCACCTGTATGTTTGTTTGCAACTGACTCTTTGGGCTCGGTTTTGCCCTACTTTAAGCGATAGCCTTTGTTTTACTCATTACATTATTGTAAGTTCCACTCCTCCATATAGGGACCTCATTTAAATATTATAGTTTAAAAACAGTAAAAAACATGCTTTTGAGTTAATCAAAGTAAAAAATGAATAGTTTAAAAAACTAAAAAACATGCTTTTAGAGTTAATCAAACTAAAAAGTAAAAACATAATTTAACATAAGAATAAAATGACTGACGAGGAAATGTTCTAAAAGCGTGGGATGCTTTGTATGACATTTTTAAACTAACTCTGCATTTCGGAATGAAACTAGTGAAAAATTATAACGATGGATATCGAGCACCCCACGCTTTTAAGAACAGTGACATTCATTTTCTCGACAGTCATTTTATTCTTATGTTGACAATTATTTTTTACTTTTAGTTTGATTCACTCTAAAAGCGTGTTTTTTAAAACTATTCTTCTATTTCTGTCTTCTACAAAAGGGATGTGTAATAAAAAAAATACAAGGGTGATTTTGATACATTATAATAAAAATAAAGTACTGTGTAGGCTAGGAGTGGCCTGCCTTGAATATTTTTTGCGGCCCGTGAGATTTATCACATTTTTACAAAATATATTTAGTATTTTATAATGGCCGAAGTAGTGAAAATCAATGTACTTAAAAATACATTATGTGTGCATCCATATATTAAAAAATGAACTGTCGAAAATATGAGAGAAGGTTAACTTTGATTTTAAGATAATATTTTTGCGAATGTATGACACATTTTTTGATGAGTTCACAGAATAATTAAATTAAACTCATGACGCGCATCTTGGAACATCTAATATAACAGGTTCTTTGTTTCACTTTAAGCGACCATCCTTAGATACACAAAGTTGTTGTTAGCACTTTGTGTTCAACTTACACCCGCGAAGCATTTTTTTTTTCGAAAATGAAATTGACCCAACACAAAACACGCTCAAACATAACGGGCGCTAACCTGCAACATCCATTACGATGTGAAAAAGCGGAGAAACACATATCGCACTAGTAAACTAATTATTTTTTAATGTTTTCATTGTTTTATTTCGTTCATTTTGAGTGTTCTATATTTCTTTACAATGTGCGTTTAGTATGATTATTATTATACATAGTATCTATGTTTACATGCAAGAATAATAGTAAACGCAATCATTTATAACTCGCTCTGTTTAAATTTCTCACTCAAAAAAAAAAAAAAAAAAAAAAAATGTCTACAGTGGGTCTCAATCTAATATGGGGGATATATAATTTTATAGGTGGCCCGCGGTGATAGGATGAATTTCCAAAGTGGTCCGCAAGACCATTTGGTTGACCACCCCTGATATTGCCAATCGTTTAAATCGCTAGTTCTCAAAGTGGGTGATATCACTCCTAAGGGTAATTTTGGAGTGCTGCAATAGTGTACTCTGATTATGATTTCTCTCGGTACACAATTGTCAAAAAATGTTTCATATGAATTAGCATCGAAATCTGCTTCCACCTAGACACGAAAGAATGAAATCTTCATAAGAAGTGACAAACAATTTATGCAAATAATTTTTTTTTTTTTTTTTAATTTCAACAAATTTTTTAACGTCACGTACTCATTTAATGATTTCTACTCATGTAAAAACATGCTTGAATTGTTATATTATTTCTGTCTGCAAAATGGATATCATAGAGGAAAAAAAATTGCAGGGTAGATTTTTGATACATTAGAATAAAAATAAAGTATTGTGTAGGTTAATCGTTTAAATCGCTAGTTCACAAAGTGCGTAATACCAACCCCTAGAGGAATACTGTATCCCGTGGTACAGTAGTGTAATGGGATTATAATGTCTCCTGGAACACAATTGTCAAAAAATGTCTCGCAAGAATTAGCATCAAAATGTTCTACCACCTACACACGAAAAAGAATAAAATCTTCATCAAAGTGACAAACAATTTACGCAAATAATTTTTTAACATCACTTTACTCATTTAATGGTCCATTAGTAAGTTTAAATCGCAATTTCTCAAAGTGGGTGACCAACCCTTAGGGGACAGGGGGAATGTCCGAGTGGTACAATAGTGTACTCTGGTGCTGATGTCTCTCGGTACACAATCGTCAAAAAAATGTCTCGCAAGAATTAACATCAAAATCTGCAACCACTTATACACGAAAGAATAAAATTTTCATTAAAAGTGACAAACAATTATGAAAATAATTTATTAACATCACTTTATTCACGTAACAGTTTATACTCGAAATGTACTTAATTTAACACGGCCTTTTAATAGCAATCCGCAATTTTTCTTCTGTAACCCAGTGCTAAACGATTGTGTATGTTGACGAATTGTTCGACTCTGTATATAAGTAGAGAGCCTGATGGCCGAGTGACTAGCGCTCTGTGACACAAGTTTCGGGTTCGAGTCCCGTCTGTGCCATGGATGTTTGTAAGGGTTCGAAATCCACTTTAAACCGTAGATCCTGGTCTAATATGACCATTATTACGCCACATCATTGTGCCTAGAGCTGCGTTGCCCCTATACCGTTTGGGAATGACGTGGATGAGAAGTCTAATTGGGCTCTGTGACGTTCTACAGACATACGAGACTGGGGCATACGGTTTTAAGTGGATTCCGAACCACTACAGACATCCATGACACCGCCGAGACTCGAAACCGACACCTGTGGTACCGAGCGCTAGCCACTCAGTTATCAGCTCAAGGTCTAATATAACTGTAGAGCGTTGGGCTGACAACCCTACCTCATAAAAAGAACACATATCCCGTTTCAGAATCTGTCAATAGACAGACGTCCATGCTTCAACATGGACTCTAGGTGCCAGGGTTTAGTTTAGTTTGTCGCTCTACGGTCATTTTGTGCACTATTTGGGCTAATTAGACTGGGACCTACAGTTTAACATGGAGTCCAAACCACTCCACAAACATCCATCCCGCCAGCAGGCTACGGTATCAAAGGCTAGAGCATTAGCCAATTGGCCATCAAGCTACTGTCGTGCCAGGGAGTTAGTTTATATACAAGTAGATGTTATATTCTTCATTAGATGAACACTGTATAATTTAATCCATTAATAAATTAAAACATTAAACCCAAAAGAAGACAAAATTTTCAAGTAAAAATTAACAATTTGTGTGTGGTGATAGAAACAGCTATTTTTAATAAAACGATCAAATCATGTACGGTACACAGTATTAAAAGAAAATGAACAACAGAAAAAGATTTCAGTTTTCTTTCCCCTTCCCCACTTAAAAATGAGAAGAAACAGTTCAATATTAATAAAAATAAAGTAAGCGCACGTAGAAGTGTTTCGCTGCTACATTATGAAATGAGATAGAATCGTTGTTTGTCCCAAATAACTGGTTTGCAGAAGAAAAACAGCGCCGCGCATACATACAAATGATCCGCTGCCTGCTTCAGTGAGCAACAATAGAGGACTCTAGGTCATACTTGAGAGTACTACTAGTTGAAGGTGTAAGAAAGAGAAAACTGATTTTCTCTTTAAAAAAAAAAATCATCATGTAGAACTGCTTTAACTATTTCTTAAGATTTAAGGATAGGACCTCTGAAACAAAACAAACAAACAAAAAAATATGTAGTTACATTTTAACTGTGCTGTCTTTTATAGCAATGGAAAGTTTTACAAAATGAGGTTAATTTATTCAACTAACTGCACAGCTGTATCCTACAATGTGGTTTTAACGAAGTTATTTTTGTTAATGTTTACAAAATGTAGAAAATTCCGAAGTCTTCTCCAAGAATTCCAAGTTTTTGTCTTGTAAAAAACGAATCTTACAGTGGATAAAAAAATATTAGCAATTGCCTATAAATGATCATATTTGCTAACAAAGTATGTTTATAAATTTTATTTTAACATAGCGATTGCAGATCTCCTTCTGTAATCGCTATGTTAAAAATAAAAAGCCAAACAAATATAATGAAATTTTTATTTAAATATTTTTTTAGTCAAAATCTACGAGAAAATCCAAATTTTACATGATAAAAAAAAATTTGGCAAAATTATGAAAATGACAAAATTATGAGCGAAAACAAAATCAGAATATCAGTATTTTATATGCATACCTTCTGCATCTATAACAGCTTGTAATCTATTTCTCATAGAGGAAACTAAGGTCTTTGTTGTACTGTTGGGAATTTTGTGACACTCTTGCAAGAGTAAACGTTTGACGTCGTCTTTACTTGAAATTTTATGTTCCTTGATTTCTAGATACAGCAGGTGTCATAAATTTTCAATTGGATTGATGTCAGACGATTGAGGTGGGGTTTTAATTGGCGAGGAGCATTGTAGAGTAGCCATTCACGGGTGAGATTCGCTGTATGCTTGGAGTCAATGTCTTGTTAAAAATTGAATGATGTTCCCAAGCCAAGATTTTGGGCACTGATTTTTAAGTTATGGTGCAAAATGTCAATGTATGTACGTGTTGTCATAATACTATCAATAAAATGCAGGTTGCCAATTCCATTAGCTGCCATATAGCCCCAAACTAAGACGTTGCCTCCACCATGTTTTACAGTAGCAGTTAAATGTTGCTTTTCCAATTCAGTATTTGCCTCCTCCACACATATCGTCGCCCATCCCTGCCGAAAATGTTAAACTTTGATTCGTCGGAAAAATAACTGTGTTCCAAAACTCTTCAGATAAATCAACGTGGGATTTTGCGAAATCTAACCTCTTTCTCCTATTTATTTCCGAGATGTTGGTTTCTTTCTAGCTGCCCTTCCATAATAACTTCTCTCGTGTAAAACTTCCGTACAGTTTGTACGCTGAAAGTCTTTTGCGAAGTGAAAGCAACATCTCTAGCTATCTGGGGTGCACTTATTTTAGGGTTTTTCTTAACCTTGTTAATAATGACACGTTCTTCTCTTGTAGAAAATATTCGAGGTCGCCCATTTGTAGTCTTATTTTCCGTTGATCCTGTTTCCTTGAACTTTTTACAACACTTCTGACAGTAAATAAACTTATATTGAACTGCACTCCTATAAGCACGATAAGTTAAACCTTCATTTCTGAGCCTACATAATCGTGTTTTTAACACTAACATCGAACTCCTTTCGATTTCCAAAGTCATTTTACTGCAGTAATCGCAAAATAATGCATAAACACTTTTGGAGTAGTTTTGCAGACTTTATACCGGTAGAGTTTCTTATCAGTCGAAACACGTGACTTCAATGTAACAAAATTTGCATAGCAGTTAAAACTTTGTACCATCCAGGAAAATTTGCAAAATTATATCATTGATTTAGAAAAATGGCTCATTAACTGGAAGATAAAATTAAATGTGGACAAGACTGAAGCAGTTCTTTTCACTTACAAAACATCCTATACCCTCCTAATATTAAAATATACAATAATTATATCACCTGGTCTAAAGAAACTAAGTACTTAGGAATTATCCTTGATAGTAAACTTAACTACAGATCGCATATCTACAACCTTAGAAATAAATTCAATACTCAATTTAGAATTCTCTACCCTTTAATCAATAGAAATTCAGCTTTACCTCTTAATCTCAAAATTCTAATATATCTCTCTTATCTTCGTCCAGTATTAGCTTATCCAAGCCCAGTTTGGGGTTCTGTCTCACGTACAAATTTTGAAAGGATTCAAAGGCTTGAGAACAAAACTCTCAGAATGTTAACGAATTCACCCTGGTACTTTCGTAATGACGATATTAGACGAGCTCTCTCGATTCCAAGTTTAAGACAATTTGTTCACAAAATTTTTACTCAATTCTATAATGATATGCGAAACATTAATAACCCTGTATTAAATATCCTACAAAATTACGATTATGATATTTCTTCCCGCAAACATAGCAAAAGACCTCGCACTGTTTTAAATATTTTAAATTAATTCCTTACAACTGCCTAGATGAAAAAAGTTCGCTTTTCTCCTAATTTGACCTTTGCTCATTCGGGGTTATTACATGCAACTGATTCCATCAACATCTACACTTTTGAAATTTTTGATATTTTTCATTTTATAATTTTATTAAATAAATCTCTTTAAAAAAAAAAAAAGGGCATTTAATTATCTATTTTGCTTATTAACTCAAAGGGCATGAGACCACCGATATGTTTCAACATTTTACAAAGAAGGAGCTAGTGGCCGCTACGCGGCCAAGGATCTCCGTAATAATCTACAATAACAGTTAAAACTTTGCCAATACTTTTTGACATGCAAATTTTCGTTTTTGAAAGAAAAATCGTAGAAAATGCAAATTAAAATACAATTTTTACTATTTTTATATATATAAGATGTCTTGTATTTAATTACGACAGCTAAAATTGCGTAACATTTTATTTATTTGTCAATATGAATAAATTAAGGCAATTGCCAACACTTTTTTTACCCACTGTATATCGCCAAAAATTTTTGCCACAGAACACCAAATGCGAATATATATTACATACGATGATAATAATGATGAATACAACTCGAATGTTTCAGAAAATTAATAATCACATCATTCAGCATCACTATGTAAAATCCATGTTAAAGCTGTAGGTCACGGTTTTAAAAAAAAAGTTTGAGCAATGAGTTAATTGTTTTGCAATGAGAAATAAAAAAAAAAAAAAAGTTTGTACATTATACCTCCCCCTCAAAAACCTTGCTTGCTCAATTTTGTATTCGAAGAAATATGACCTTATCATAAGTCTTTCTAAATGCATCTATTCCCCCTAGTTACATGCTTTTTAAAATATAGGATTTAAAATTAAAAAAAGTTCTACAGTAATTTTTATTATTATTATTATTTTTTTTTTTTTTTTCATTCTCTTGGTAACAATGGTGTTTATATTTCTAGTAGTTTTTTTAATTCCGTTCTACTCTGAATTTCATTAATTTCAATCTGAAAAAAGGGGATTCCCCATTTCGTGTATACAGTCAAAACTTTCTGTTCAAGTAATTTAATGCAGCAAATATTTGGCGGCAGAAAGATGCACATGATTGTGTTTTATAATACGGAATTTTTTTAAAACTTCATATTTACTGGTTAGTGAAAAAAAGAATTATAGTTTTTTTGTAGCATTTTTAATAATTTATTAAAATTTTAGAGATTTTCACCATGCCAAAAGAAACTTTAAAACAACAACAAATGAAAAGAAAAGTAAATCTCTTCAGAAAGCAAAATTAAAATTTTAGATCCAAAAATCAAGTACATCTTAAAATTCGGTGGAGCTCTAGTCAGTCCTATACAGTGATTGTGAAAATAAAAAGTGTGAAAATATTCAATTTCCCATGTGTTGCTTTTTCGTTTTATTAACAACAATTCAATCATTAACGTATAAACCGAAGTTATCAATAATCTTCATTAAATATCATTTCAAAATAATGAAAGGAAAATCATTCTGTTTTGCTTCGAATTTTGCATATTGGATAAAGCTTTATAAAGGAATGCAACCGTATTATTGAATTTATCACTATCGATGGGATTTTCCAAACTAAGAAAACCTGGTTCGGATCCGCTACCGAAAGCTTCTATGTCAAAGATGATCTTGTGACCCAGTGGCAATATTTGGGTTAGAATACAGAAGGGGTGAGGTTTGAAGGCATTGAATGGGTAAAATGGCGAGCTTCAGTTGATTCCACTACTTTTATAAAACAGACTTGGTGTGGTTTGGTTTTGTACTCTCTACGGCCATTTTTTGATACTTTATGCTAATTAGACCGGGACCTGCAGTTTAAAGTGGATTCCGAACCACTACAAACATCCATGGCACCGCCGGGGAACCCGAAACCTGTGGTACCGAGCGCCAGAGCGCTAGCCACTCGGCCATTCAGGTCCTTGGCCATCTTAATAAAACAGAGAAACTCGATAGCGGTTAGAACAACGTAGGTAAATGTCTTTCGTCAAAAGCCAGGCTGCTTGGTGAAGTTTTTCGTTGACATGACACATGTTAAGAAAAGGCCCCCAAAAAGCAATGTCCTCTGCTCATCCCCCATCTATGTGTTGTTCGTGACGTACATCAATAGAGCACGATACCCGTCTATGTTCACCCCCCCCAAAAAAATACTAGGGATGAGCACGTTTAATCCGTTGACCAGGAAGTTCTTCTGTAATCCTCGCAGGGGAAGGAGGGCACAGTTACGGCAAAATGGGGGTGTAGTATAATGTAACAGGTCCAGCGCGAACCATATCCGATGGAGCAACTTCTTATACGTCGTTCTTTGAGTGAGTAATGATTTTTTTTTCTTTCTAATGCAGCTGGCAAACACTTAGACAGGTTGGTCTTGGATGCCTTAAGACAAGCGCTGCACAGATGTTACTCGCTTTGCATGACCCAGGGGACGCATGTAACTTAAAGATAAGCCACGGACGCGGAGTAACAATGCCCCCGCAACGCTCTACGATCCTATTAGGACCGGGACCTACTGTTTAAAGTGGATTCCGAACCACTACAAACATCCATGGCACCGCCGGGATTCGAACCCGAAACCTGTGGTACCGAGCGCCAGAGCGCTAGCCACGCGGCCATTCAGGTCCTGAGTGAGTAATGATTGTTCGGTGTATCTGAAAACACATGCAACATCTTGCCAGTCAAATTGTTGCCAGTCAGTTTGGTGCCAATCTACAGCTATAACTAACAAGAACTTCCACTGTTAACACTTTACCGATTGAAAGCTGTCTGTGCTTGCTATTTCTGTCGATTTATGTTTTTGTAGAACAAAAATAGAGAAAATAAAAAAAGATCATCAGTCCTTTGAAAAAATAAATAATATTTAATCAAAGTAGAAAAGGAGATGGATATATAATGTATAAATATATACTTCTTTTAATTTGCCTACGACCGACAAATTAAAATTCTATCCGCGGGCCGGTTACAATCTTCCGGCGGGCAGTAGTTTGGAGACCCCTGCCTTAAAACATGGGACTCCAAATTGCAGCCTAGCGGCCTGGCAGCAAATTCGCTAGCTCTATAGACTTTGACACCACAGGCTTCAGTTTCGAATCCTGGCGGTGGCAGGATGTTTTTGAGGGGTTCGAATCGACGTTAAACTGTAGGTCCTGGTCTAATTAGCCTAAAGGGTGCACAAAATGACCGTAGAGCGACAAGCAAAATCCAATCTTCCATCCATTTGCATTGAATAAATAAGAGTGAACTTGAGGTGCGACTTTTGGGACAGACACAAAAAAATCGAAGGTATGCAAGTACTTAATAATCAAAGCATATATATTTTTAAAAGATTACTTTGTTATAAAGGCCCTGCCATGAAAAGTAAAAATGTTATAGAAATTACCGTTCAGAATAGAGCCATTTTCGAGATATCATCTAATTTATGACATCCAATTTGTTTATTTTTGTGGGGAGAAAAATTATGTGCGAGAAAAAGATAGCTACTTAATGACCGCAAATGATCATATTATTTTTTTTTTTTTCTTCTGTATTCAGTAAATTTATTGTCAACGGAGGTATAACAAACAGTTTACTGGTGGTGGCTTTCTGCATAAAAACGTGCAAAACACATTGATCTTATGACACCAGAAAATTTTAAAAATGGGTACTGGATGAATATGTTACAGACTTCCTCTGAAAGATACTTGTTTTACCAGCCTGAAAAAGGGAAAATCTGTTTGTATAAGTCCGTTTTTTTTTTTTTCCCCGCTCTACAGGCTATTTTTGCACACTTTAGGCCAATTAAGTTAAACCGAGACCTACAGTTGAGCGTGGATTCAGAATCACTCACACACACCTATGCCACCGCCAGGATTCGAATCTGAAGCCTGTGGTTCCAAAGGCCAGATCGCTAGCCAATTGTCCATTGGGCCCCTTGTCCGTTTCACAGGCGTAATCTTGCATGATGTCAAGTGCACAGCAATGACATTTAATGAAGGTCTTAATTTAGTCTTCCTCACTGCGTAAGCGACGATTAGAAAAATATATTCAATTGTAGTCGTCTATTTATAATTGTAAGGAGTCTACTTATAGTAGTAAAAAGTCTGCACATTAAATATTTTAAGGTAGTTTGTAATGTTGTATTGAAAGAAAATAAAAATTACATTTTCTCTTAATTTCCTTTCCTTTTGTCTTGTCTTCGTTGTCCATGTAGTCATACATTTAGATGGTGAATATCTCAAAAATGGTTCAGTTGTGACAGGTGCTTCTAATGACTTTTACTGCACATAGCAAAACCCCTACGACGATACTACTAACTAAATAAAAAAATCACGTTATATGTTATCAATTTATAGTCGTAAAAGTCTGCACTTTAAATATTTTAAGGTAGTTTGTAATATTGTAACGAAAGAAAATAACAATTACATTTTCTGAGAGAAAATGTCATTTTTCAAAGTAAAAAAAAAGGAATTTAAAAAAACTTTCTAAGTGAAAATGTAATTTTTTTTTTTTTCCTTTTGTCCTATCCTATGTCTGTTTGTTATGGTGCAAACAGAGAAGAATGTCTTTGTCATCTATGATACAATTAGGTGGTGGATATCTCAAAAATCCATCTCCATTATGACAGGTGCTTCTATTCACTTTTTTACTACACATAACGAAACCTCCTCCAACGATACCACCACTACTGACTAAATCCACGAATCACACTCTTAAGTTGTCTAGTTACAGTTGTGAATAGTCAGCACATTAAACATTTTAAGTAGTTTGATAATGTTGTAACAAAAGAAATTACATTTTCTCTTAGTCTTCGCATAACAAAACCCTTCCAACTATACGATTACTAACTAAACCAACGTATTACATTTGATGTGATAACTATTCAGTTAACTATTATTATTTTTTTAGTTATTTATTTATTTTTAATTATTAATTCAAACTTGTGGACCCAGAGAGTCCTGGTGAATAGCGTCTGGAGTTTCCATACAGAAAAGGATCGGCAAGAAACTTAAAAAGCCAGCCGAAAGGAAATTTCACGTGTCTACTCCATGTAAGTGTATAACAGATCCATAGGACAAAAAATCCTCTGTCGTGTTCCAGGAACTGATTAAAAGATGCTAACCCTCTGATGCATCCCCGGGGATGTTCGTTCGGAAATAGTGGTGGAAAAGTGAGGGTGGTGCATAAAGAGTATTGTAGCAACTTAGTGGATAGCGTGTCGGGTTTTCAAGTCAGGGGTGCTGTAGTAGTTTATTGGATAGCTTGCTACTTGATGGCCAATTGGCTAGCGCTCTGGCCTTAGGTACCACAGGCCTGGCGAGTGCATGGGTGTTTGTGAGTGATTCGGAATCCACGTTAAGCTGTATGTCCCGGTCTAATTATCCTGAAGTGTGCACAAAATGACCGTAGAGCGACAAACCAAACTATTGGTTAACTTGTCGGGTTTTCCAGTCAAGGATGCTTGGTTCGAAACTCAAAAAGAAATGCCAAACCGAAGACTTCATTTTCTATGTTGATAAATATTTAGTCTGGAATGTCCTTTTAGGCTCGAAGAAAACGTGCGATCGTGATGGATGCCACCCTTTGGGGATAATTGCTCAAAGTTGTGATGGCTCAACGTCACCCACATCATTCCTAAAGCAGCAAACATGTGAGAAGGGAAGTGTAGACCAATCATAAAATTCAGTGGTCCATATCTGAGGCATATGACTGGTGGACGGTTCACATCCTTGTTGAATACGCAGCGTAAGATTGCAATAGGGGCATTTCAATCTACTCCATAAAAGAGTATTAAAATACTACTCCATAAAAGAGTATTGTAACTACTACTAATCTACTCCATAAAGATCTCCATAAGTATCGATTCCATAAGTATCTACTCCATAAAAGAGTATTGTAAGAGTATTAAAAGAAGTAGTAAGTAAGAAATAGTAAGAGTTATGTAAAGAGTATTGTAAGTGTATAACAGATCCATAGGGCAAAAAAATCTTCTGTCGTGTTCCAGGAACTGATTGAAAGATGCTGACCCTCTGATGCATCCCCGGGGATATTCGTTCTGAAATAGTGGTGGAAAAGTGAGGGTGGTGCATAAAAAAGTATTGTAGCAACTTGGTGGATAGCGTGTCGGGTTTTCAAGTCAGGGTGCTGTAGTAGTTTATTGGATAGCTTGCTACTTGATGGCCAATTGGGTAGCTCTCTGGCCTTTGGTACCACAGGCCTGGCGAGTGCATGGGTGTTTGTGAGTGATTCGGAATCCACGTTAAGCAGTAGGTCCCGGTCTAATTATCCTGAATTGTGCACAAAATGACCGTAGAGCGACAAACCAAACTATTGGTTAACTTGTCGAGTTTTCCAGTCAAGGATGCTTGGTTCGAAACTCAAAAAGAAATGCCAAACCGAAGACTTCATTTTCTATGTTGATAAATATTAAGGCTGGAATGTCCTTTTAGGCTCGAAGAAGACGTGCGATCGTGATGGATGCCACCCTTTGGGGATAATTGCTCAAATTTGTGATGGCTCAACGTCACCCACATCATTCCTAAAGCAGCAAACATGTGAGAAGTGAAGTGTCGACCAATCATAAAATTCAGTGGTCCATATCTGAGGCATGTGACTGGTGGACGGTTCACACCCTTGTTAAATACGCAGCGTAAGATTGCAATACGGGCATTTCAATCTAGGCACAGTGTGAAGTAAAAGTAGCAAAAGGATAGCAGAACCTCTCTTGGTCCATCCAGGGCAATGCTGAACTTGCTAAATATCTGTCGTTCCAGTGGCGAATAACCACACGTCAAAGCGCCCAGTATTCGAAAACTACAGCAAAATGTATCCTAAAAGCTGCACTAAAAAATTAAAACATACCTATTCATAAAGAAGGAGATTTGTATGAATATAAATTCGCATATCAGTCAAAATCGGATAAATAAATCAAATACGTGATATGAAAGGTATTGTATTTTTATCGGATGTGCGATAGCATGGAACAATTCAAGGTTGGCAATTTGCTTCAAATTCTATGCAGTTAAAATTAGTTAAATAAAATTGCTTTCTGATTAAATTAAAAAATGAAGTATACGTTTAGATTGAAGGAAGGGAAAAAAAAAAAAGAGCGAATTCCTTAAAGCATTTTTTAGGAAAACTTCTATACTTAACATATTTTGTTACTTTTATGACAGTGGTCTTCTAATTGAAAGTCTCATAAAAATAGTAAATTGTCTTTATTAAGTGATAGAAGTGAAGCTTATAATCAGTGATTTGGACTATCAGTAAATTTGATTTTGAGGAGGAAAACCATTTGTTTTGTAAAAGGAAATATGAAAAATCATAGTAAAAATGTAATTTAAAAAAAGTCCTTTTGAACTATCTATTTATTTCATCATAATTATTCACTTTTCATTCAGTTTTGTGTTAACCGCTTAATTTTGCATAACAAAAAATAATTTTTCATTCAAAATTCACAAATGAATGCGTTGCATTATAATCATTTGTGTTAATGCACGTTGGAATATATATTATTCAACAATATTTATAAAATTTTTTCTTCTTTTTTTTTTTCCAATGCAATTGAAAAATTCCAATGCAATTGACAGTTGTTTTGGATGCCATAAACAAGGGTTGCACCGATGTTACTCACTTTGCACTACCCAAGGGGTGCGTGCAGCTTGAAGATAAGCTACGGACGCGGAGTAACAATATCCCCGCAACGCTCCATAATCATACTAGATCGAGACCTACAGTTTAAAGTGGATTCGAACCACTACAAACATCTATGGCACTGCCTGGGATTTGAACCGAAACCTGTGGTACAGAGCGCCAGCCAGCCACTCAGCCATCAAGTCCCATTTCAATGACATTGTCGAACTATTTTCCATTTAAAAATTTGCAATTGAAATTAAAACAAAATTGATTTTTTTTTTTTTTTAAAAAACTGAAATATTTATATTAATGTAAAACATTTACAGTCAATATTTAATTTAACAAATAAATTACTTTTAATTACGATTTATGTATTAGAAAATTCCGACAGTAAATTTATTAAAGAAAGTATTTATATAGTTCTGCTAAAAAAAAAAATCAAAAATTTCAAAAAAAAAAAAAAAAAAACTCCTCTTTTTTTACAAAAATAATAACATTGTTTAAATAAATAGAAAATATTTTATCCTTTTTTTTTCTCATGGGAGTTCATTTTGCAAGAATGCAATTTATTAGCTGTAGAATTATTTTATTCTTTATTGAAGATGATGAAATGTAGAAGATGCTTTTATGAATAGAATTAAAACACGGATGATGAAATGTAGAATGCTATTTTATGAATAGAATCAATACATAATTGCTTTTGTGCTTTGGAGATATGTGCTTTTGGAGATAATACGCAATGATGAAATGTAGAATGTGGAATTGATATGAAGTGATAATAAATTGATATGGAATAAAAGTTTATTAATTTATAATTAACTGTTAACTTATTACTTATATTCTTAACGTTATTGAAACTCACGATTGTATAAAGCAGGGGTCTCCAAACTTTCCAGCCTTAGGGCCATTCTGTTTACTTCAGTAAGTACCAAGGGCCAAAACCATTTTAATTTTTCTGCCATTGTCTATAATTTCTAGACTAGTCGCCGAGTACGCGCTCTGAGCGAGCATACGCTTGCTAAATTCGCTGGTTCAATTACTACAATTACTATTGTGTATGTATATCGATGTTTGTTTTTTATCCAACTTATTATCAGCAACTTATTTGTTTTTTATCCAATATTAACAATAGCTGTCGCGGGCCGGATGGATGACACTGGCCGGCCGGATTTGGCCCGCAGGCCGTAGATTGGAGACCCCTGATATAAAGAAAAGATATTTTATCAGACTTTTTTTCTCATTTTGATTAACTTTGACAAGAACAAATTATAAAATACATAGCTACTAATATTTCATTTCGATATCCACTTTTTTGACGAAGTAACTATGACTAAATATTAGATTCAATAAATAAATAAATATAAAACCATAATCTCCATTCTCGTATTATACATTATATTATTATGTTAAAAATTTCCATGCGCGGACTATAAATCACTGCATGCTGCTTGTACATTTTTTTTCCCCCAAAGATTCGATAATTCTTAAGAAAGCACCTTCTAAATATACTTTTGTTCCCAAAGATTTCAGTATGTAAGAAATAAACAGTTTAAAATAAATGCAGAATGGGCTTCTATGGATACAGTCTACACTGTGACGAAACGTGATTTTAGAATGTTATTATTGTGTGGAATATAGTATGTGATTTATGTATGGAACATAGAATGTGATTTTTTTTTTTTTTATCTAAAGAATATAGAATGCGATTTATATATGGAATGCAAAATGAGATTTATGTATGGAATGTAGAATGACATTTTTTTATCTTAAGGATCTAGAATGGGATTTTTTTAATCTTAAGAATGTAGAATGGGAATCATGTATGGAATGTAGAATGGGAATCATCTATGGAATGTAGAATGGGAATCATCTATGGAATGTAAAATGGGAATCATGTATGGAATGTAGAATGGGAATCATCTATGGAATGTAGAATGGGAATCAGGTAAGGAATGTAGAGTGGGATTTATGTATCGAATGCAGAATGGGTTTTATTTTTATGTATGGAATGCAGAATGTGATTTTTTACATAAAGAATGTAGAATGTGATTTTTAAGTCAAGAATGTAGAATGTGATTTTTAAGTAAAGAATGTAGAATGTGATTTTTTTTTATCTAAAAAATGTAGAATGTGATTTTTTTTTTATCTAAAGAATGTAGAATGCTCTTTTATAAATGGAGGCAATATGCAATGAGGAAATGTAGATTGTTTTTATAGAATAAAGTCCACACAATGATGAAATCTGGAATGGCTTAAAAGGTAATAAGCGATAATAAAATGTAGAATGTCATTTTATGAATGGCACTAACACACATGGTGAATGCGAGTTGCTGCAATACGCTTGTAGCGCTATGTAGAATGCGCTTTTGCGAATACCGTTGAAACAGGATAACGAAATATAGAATGTGCTTTTTTGAATGGAGATAATGCACAATGCCTGTCTTATTAATGCGTGCAAATGGATTATCAAAAAAAAGGAAAATTAAGTAATAATTAAAAACCTTTCTAGAAGATCAAATTTATAACGAACTAGCAAATATAAAGATCGTATTGGCCGAGATTTGTTTAAAATTTGTACCCTTTTGTAATCAATGCTTAAAGTTTTTAGTGCTATTTTTTATTCATATAATTAAAATGGGTTCTTGTATACTGAGGATAAACATTTATTTATTTTATTTAGATTTCTTTAATTATAATGAATCATGTCTGGTTAATATTATTTAAAGATTTTTACAATGGTTTTCCCATGCATATTTATGTATATACATTCTTTCAAGTTTCCTCCTTCGAAATCTATAGAAGTAAAGAGTGCCAGAAAATGTCACATTTCCGAAACGTCCAAAGTATAAGGACAAAAGGACAGTTCTTTGGGTCATATTTTTTTTGTAAACATTTAATTAGGTGATCAACCAGATCCAAACATACAGAAAGAGAAAATCTAAATTTGGTAAATTTTTATTTTTCAGATTTTTCATGGAAATAGTTTAATCAACCGTTTGTTACAAATCTTATTTGATATCCAAAGATCTAGAGCTTGTTAAGATTTTTACTGAAATACCACTATATTAACATTTAATTTACACTGAAGTGATAAAAGTCATGGGATAGCAATATGCAAATTTTCAGATGGCAGTAGCATCGCGTAGAACAGGTATAAACGCGCAGTGCTTTCGCAGAGCTTTCATTTCTGTTTAAGTTATTCATGTGAAGAGGTTTTGACGTGATGATGACCACACGACGGGAATTAACAGACTTTGAACGCGGAATGTTAGTTGGAGCTAGACGCATGGGTCATGCCATTTCGGAAATCGTTAGGAATTCAACATTCCCAGATCCACTGTGTCAAGAGTGTGCCGAGAGTATGACATTTCAGGCATAACATCCCACCATGGACGGCGCAGTGGTCGACCGCCTGCACTTAACGACCGAGACCGGCGACGTCTGCAAAAGAGTCGTAAATTCTAACAGACAAGCAACACTGCGTCAAATAACCGCAGAAATCAATGTGGGACGTGCAAGGGACTTGTCTGTTAGAACTGTGCGGAGAAATTTGGCTTTCTTGGGCTATTCCCCACCATTTCTTGGACCCCACGAAGCCATGGACCCAAACTGTCAGCAAGGCACTGTTCAAGCTGGTGGTGGCTCCGTAATGGTGTGGGCTGCTTTTTTTCATGGCATGGACTTGGTCCTCTGGTGCGACTGGACCGAACATTGACTGGAAATACTTATGTTCAGCTACTTGGAGATCGCTTGCAGCCATTCATGGACTTCATGTACCCAAACAACGATGGGATTTTTATGGATGACAATGCGCCATGTCACCGGGCCACAACTGTTCGCAGGCCACAACGAATGGTTCGACATGAATCCCATCGAGCATTTATGGGACATCATCGAGAGGTCTGTTCGTGCCCAAAATCCTGCACCATCGACGCTTTCACAATTATGGACGTCTATCGAGACAGCATGGCTCAATATTCCTGCAGAAGACTTCCAACGACTTGTTGAGTCCATGCCACGTCGAGTTGCTGCACTTCGCCGGGCGAAAGGAGGGCCGACACGATATTAAGAGGTATCCCATGACTTTTGTCACTTCAGTGTATATAAAACTATGTTGTTATATATCGATTTTGATGAAAAATAGATATAAATTTTTATAAGTTGCGACATAAACACACAAAAAAAAAACTGAATATTATAAACTACGAAATATCTATACTGCACAAAAGACTCACTAATCGTCCTGACCATATTACTAAAATACAAAAATCACAGTAAGTTCCACATATTGGTATTGCAGTTTCTTTTAAATGATAATTTACTTAAAAACAGTACATTGTAACATGCTTTGCATACAGAGAAAGGTAGGAAAAAAAAAAAAAAAAAAAAGGTAGTTAAATCAAAGCATAATTTAACTTCTTAATCATACTAAAATCTCTTTAAAGCAACTAATTAAATCATTATCATTTCGAATTGCATAATGTATAATGTGTAGTATATTATGGGACCATTGTCTTCAACTAATATATTAGCATAAAATAATGATTAGTATAAAAAAAAATCAGCTAAACAAACAATAAAATCACTGGATCAGATCTTTTGTCATAGCTAGGCTATTGGCATGACACGTTGTAAAACTATTAGAAAATTGCTTTATATATATATATTATTATTTAAAAATTAACCTTTTGATCTTTAGCTATTAATATTTAAAAAAATTATAATATTTTAAGTATTATAGCATTTTTATTCAATTTTTCTTTGATTATTAGGCATATTTTTCAAAGAGAAATACATCTTTATAATAAAATCTATTTCATACTTTTTTTTTTTTTTTTTTTGCAAAAAGTGTTGGAAATTTTTAATTTAAAGGAAGATTATCATCAGCATCAAGGGGCAACAGCCCCTTGGTAGGCCAAGGGCGTCTTCCTAATGACAGATTCCCTGTTATTTTTAAGGGATACGGTTGTCAGCTTTACGTCCAACGCTCTACATTCATATTAGACAGGGTCCTATTGGCTTAAAATTGATTCCGAACCACTACAAACATCCAGGGCACCGCGGGGCTCGAACCCGAAACCTGTGGCCCCGAGCGCCAGATAAAAAGAAGATCGTGAACCAAAACGTTTTAATAAGCATTGATCTAGAATATCTGTAGCAGTCTCCCAAAATAATACGTTTTTTTAACCTCATGTGTTAGCCATTGTACTGCGTGAAGTGTTAAGAGTACCAAAAAAAAAAAAAAAAGTTTAAGTTATTATATAAAAATATTAATTATTAATATTTTCGAGCATCATAATAAATTACAATTACTAACATATTTTCATTAAAATAAACATTAATTTACTCATAACTTCAATTATAAGAATTGTAGACGTTTATGTGCATCAATATCAAGCCACGCGCTGTTTATTCATTCAATTTCAATTTATCATGGGGCTAAAACGTCCAAATCGGAGAAAATTTTTGTTTCATTTGACAGTGGCTTGAGAGTTATTGATTTTTAAGTTTAAAAAAAGAAATAATTTTATTCCTTAACATAAGTGAGAAATTTTTTTCCAAAAAGTCGATTGAAAGTTACTGGAAATGTAACACAAAAGTGCATAATTAATAATTTTATTGATTAAAAAATGCTTGAACGACAAAGGGATTTTAGACTATAAAAAAAAAAAAAATTATTTTTATAGTATCAATTTTGCATGATAATTTTAATATTGATAGGATTTTTAATTATAACTAGATTAAAATAACAGATTCCATAATTAATAATAAATATCATTGTTTATTTAATTTCATAAAACATATCATTTAAGGATCGGTGATGTTGATGAAAATCAATTTAATTATCGTTTGATGTTATGCATTCGATTTCCGTTGAAGATCGATTATCTTTTTCACACTTTATAAATTGAAATGTCTAACCAGATTTCAAATTGATATATGATTCGATTTATAATTATTATTTATTGTTTATTCGTTATGTTTATTCGTTATTGTTTATTCGTTTGCAGAAAATTAAAATTCTAATTGTTTTGCAGTAGTTCTTTTTTTTCTTTTCATATATTCCATAAGAAATTCTTGTTCATTTGTGTTCGCAGCAGAACAAAATTCATATTCAGGCATGTCCTTTATTGTAATTTTTTTTTAATGCAAGATAAAATATCAAGAAATGAAATGTGATTATGAATCACATTTCATTATGATGCATTTCACATTTCATTATGTTTCGAAATGGAATGACATAAAAAAAACCCATAAAGATTTCAGTTATCGATTTTCAAAAATGCAATTAAATCCACTTTATCAAAACATAATGACTTTATGCGTATAAAAAAGAACAAAAAAAAAAATAGAGGTTCCTAAAACTAGAAAAACTGTTCGAGTAGTATTTATTAAAAATAAATTATTATTTAATATAATATTATTAAAATGTTATTTATCGATCTATAACTAATCCAATTTTGAGTTTTGATAAAAAAATCTGCTGGCAGCTCTGACTAAATGTTTCTTGCCCTTCACAAAAAATAAAAATATTAATGGTGTGATTTTTGGATCACATATGTTGGGAAATAAATATATACATAAATTATGCCCTATTTCAAATTTTTTATAGGACTAGGCTGTAGTTATTGAATACTATATACTGCTATCGAATACGAATACTATCGAATTACTACTATCAATACTACTACTGCTATCAAATATCGAATACTGCTATTCATTTTAATTCAAGTTCACTTTACACTTTAACGATTCTTTTCACTTCCTCAGATTTCAATCGTTTGCATGATAGCTTCATTGTTCAATCGTCTGCTATATGATTTTGATCGTTTGCTTTTGTTTTCATGGAATTATCTAGCATTCTATTATGTTCGTTTGCAGAAAATTAAAATCTTAAATGTTTGGCAGAATTTTTTTTTCTCTTCAAATATTCCATAAAGAATTTCTGTTTCAGGCATCAGGCATCCTTTATTGTAATTTTTTTAATTCGAGATAATATATAAAAAGAAATGAAATGTGATTAATATGATACATGTTTGGAAATAAAATGATAGAAAAAACTATAAGGACCTCAGTTATAGTACGCGTTATAATGTAATTTTCAAAAATGTAATTAAATCCATGTTATCAAAACTTAATGATTTTATGAAGCATTAAAAAATAAAACTTTGAAATATTTAAAACAAGAAAAACTATTCGAATAGTATTTATTAAAAATAAATTATTATTCATTATAATCTCATTAAAATATTATTTTTCGGTCTTTAACCAACCCAATTTTGAGTTTTGATAAAATTCTGTTGGCAGCTCTGATTAAATGTCCGTTGCCATTCTCCAAAATAAAAATAGTAATGGTGTGATTTTTGGGTCACATACGTTAGAAAAATAAATACATACATAAATTATGCTCTATTTCAAATTTTTATAGGAGATTAGGTAGAGTAGTTATTGTATATTATATACTATTATCGAATACGAATACTATCGAACTATTACTATCAATAATACTACTAATAATACCACCGGAATATCGAATACTACTATTCAGTTTAATTCAAATTCACTTTACACTTTAACGATTCATTTCAATTCCTCAGATTTAAATCGTTTGCATGATAGCTACGTTATTCAATCGTTTGCTATGTGATTTCAATCGTTTGCTTTTGTTTCCATGGAATTCGACAACATTTTATTTATTATATTCGTTTGCAGAAAAATAAAATCTTAAATGTTTTTCAGAACTTTTTTTTTTCCTCTCCAAATATTCCATAAGAATTTCAATAATTTAATAATTTCAATTCAATTAATTTCATAAGAATAATAAGAATTCTATAATTCAATAATTTCAATAATTCAATTAATTCCATAAGAATAACAAGAATTCAATAATTTCCATAAGAATTTTAATAATTTCCATCCAAATTATTGAAATTTTGATACACTACTATTCTATATCAAACAAAAGTTACGATTTCACATAAAACAAGTGCGATAAATAAAACAGTAATCAATAATTTTAAAAATAATGGATGTGAGTTGTTAGAAAAAAGCATTTTTGTAAAAGCAGTAAACTTGGTGGTAAAATCCAAAGATTCTTAAACAATAAAAGTTTATTTTCTGTTCAAATGGTTGCCAACACATAAAATAATATTTTTTCCCTTCCTAAAACTGTTCTACTTTCCGATGAGTATTATATTATATTTGATTTCAATAAGCATTATATTTCGTTAGAAAGGTAATTAAATTAATATATATATATATATATATATATAATTAGTATACTTCTGTTATACTTATTCTGTTAAAAATTCACAATCATAATGGGCTGACTTATCAGTATAAGGTCATATCTATCATGAAGATATTATATGGATAAGGTATGGCATTATCAAAATAAAATATAAAGATAGACTTATCTTTATCGAGATCTACACTTTTAGGAAACTCCATTATTTATGTTAGCTTTGATAGGTTAGGTTAAATTAAGGCATTTTATAATTTATTTGTTATCATATATCTGAATTTACTAAACTATATTTAAATGAATTGGGCATTTATAAAATGGGTTTCTTTGAATTTCGAAAACAAGGAATTCTACAAATATTTGTGGTTGTAATTACCAGAATACACTTTCTGATATTTTTAAAATCTATTATGATGTTCGACATTATTTAAAATGATCAGAAATGAACACATTTTTCCAAATTTTCCATGAACTTTTACATTTGGCAACATGCACTGCACTTGATTTTATGACTTTTAATTCTGACAACTTTACCAAGGCTAAATTTTATTATTGTTCCAGAAACAATTAAAATGCATTTTTTTTTTCATAATTATTTAGAACATATATATTCGTTAAAAATGCAGTAACATAAGATAAAAGAATTTAATGATATAAAAGTTTTTGCATAAGAACAGTTTAAAAAAAGTTAACCATAAAAACAGTTTAAACAAAAAGAAAGTTAACAATAACATTTTAAAGATAAAAAGTTTTTGAACTGGCTACTTATTAGACACTATTTACTAGTTGGATATACAAGAATTTTATGAACACTTTTTGTATCGTTTTGGTATAAATTCGACTATTATTATAAAACTTCGTAATAATAAAAAAAAATAAAATTTCGTATAAATAAAGTATAAATTCGACTTTTATTACATTTTTTTTCATATGCTACAAATTTTAGCTGCTGATTTGAGGACATGTTAGGATTTTTGGCATTCTTTCAAGTTTTTATCAAACATGCTCAAGCAGTAATCAAAATGATTCAAAACAGAATGATTTTTAAAAACATTATTCTAACAGAATTTTCTATTCATACTGAAATTTCCTACTCACTCTACTCACTACTATTTCAAATTTTCGTTCCTGATGCCAATGAATTTTAATGCCATCAATAAATTCGAACTTTATTATTTAATTACAAATTTTAAGATAAAAGCTGGTAAAAGAAGTATTATGGCATAATGCATATAATTCCCTGAAATAGTAAAGTTCGAATTTATTGATGGTATTAAAATTCAGTAAATGCATATTGGCATCTTGAACGAACTGTTATTGTTAACTTTCTTTTTTTATTTATATTGTTTTTATTGTTAACTTTTTAAACTTTTGTATCATTACGAATTCTTATTCTGATAGAACTTACTTTGCATAATTGAAATTTTCTTATTAATTCAAATTTTCGTTCCTGAGATAAGAATATGTATTTACTGAATCTTAATAACAAACATCAATAAATTCGAACTTTACTATTTCATAAAATGATATGGATCTCTTTACCATAATCCTCCTTTACCGTGTTTTTAAACTAATTTAATTAATTCTCTTTATAAAATTCTTCCAATTTTATTTATATTATTAAGCATTGTTTAGATCCAAAAGTATTAACAATACTTTTATATAAGGAAACGTAAAAAAGTACAAAATCATTTTTTTTCCTTTTCGTGTTTCTGGCAGATGAAATTTGAACCTTCTTCATTCTTTTGGAATAATTTTTTTTTTCCCTTGCCAAATGGTCATGATATCAGTCAAATCGAATTGTTCTTCGAATTACTTATGAACTCGCACAGATCCATAATCTTGCAATTTTGATGTTTTATATTTATTTATTTATTTTTTTGGACAGTGATTCGTTTCGCTTCATTGATTTACTTTTTTTCGAACATTTGGCTGCATAAAAATATTTAAATTTCCTAACTTAACAATTTTTTGGCTATTTTTTTTTATTAGTATAATCATTTTATAATTGTAAATTCGTAATTTCGAATGAAGTTCAGTTGCTTCATTTTATAATGGGGATATTCTATTTATATAAATAAATACCAGATAAAAAAAAAAAATATTGTAAGCAAACGATTTTCTTTAATTTGAATCAGACGATTTAAATTTTGTACGAGAAAATATTTTCAAAAAGTAATGTGAAGCAGACGATTTTTATGAGCATCTAAATCGCATGCGAGATTTATTTAGCCTTAAAATGATTCTTTATTAATTATTTTTTTTTCAAAATGTAAAAAGTTTAAATTTAATAAACCGTATTGTAAACCATGTATTAAAATATTAAACTTAAATTCTTTTTATTTTATATTAATTTGAAATTTTAATTATTTCTACTTCTTTTCTTAGAATTAATACGAAATTCATTTGAAAATTTAATTATTTCTAATTCTTCTCTTTGAATTAATACGAAATTCATTTGAAAATTTTAATTACTTCTACTGCTTTTCTTAGAATTAATAAGAAAATAATTTGGAAATTTAATTATTTCTAATTCTTTTCTTCGAATTAATAAGAAATTCCTTTGAAATTTTTAATTACTTCTGCCCCTTTCTTTAGAATTAATAAGAAAATAATTTGAAATTACTAATTGTTTCTACTTCTTTTCTTAGAATTTATATGAAATTCATTTGGAATTTTTAATTACTTCTATTTCTTTTCTTAGGGGCCTGAATGGCCGAGTGGCTAGCGCTCTGGCGCTCGGTACCACAGGTTTCGGGTTCGAGTCCCGGCGGTGCCATGGATGTTGTAGTGGTTCGGAATCCACTTTAAACCGTAGGTCCCGGTCGAATAGGATCGTAGAGCGTTGCGGGGGCATTGTTACTCCGTGGCTTATCTTCAAGTTACACGCTCTCCCTGAGTAATGCAAAGTGTGTAACGTTTGTGCAGAGCTTGCCTTAAGGCATCCAAGGCCAAGTGTCTATAAGTGTTTACCATCTGCATTAGAAGGAAAAAAAATTTTCTTTTCTTAGATATAATAAGAAATTAATTTGAAATGACTAATTATTTCTATTTCTTTTCTTAGAATTAATACGCAAACGAAAACAAATCACACGAATTGAAAAGCATGCAAAATAATTTATGAGAATTATAAATGCACATAAAATTTGCAATTTTTAAAATTTTATTTTTAAATACTTGTCTTATAAACATATCATTACAATATCTTGCAATTATTATAAAATCTTATAAAACACATTTAATTATAAAAAAAAAAAAAAAAAAAAAAAAGTTGCGAAAACTGAATTTAAGGAAATAATTGTGAAGTACATTACGAAACAATATCTGAACAATTGTATTGAGTTCATTGCAAAACAATTTGGAAGAAAAATCGAACGCGAACCACTCTAGAAAGAAAATCTTTCATCTCTTCCGTAACGAAATAAAAAATAATAATTAAAAAAAAAAAAAAAAAAAATTTAAACCGCAGATTATTGAACACACATAAAAAAAAAAAAAAGAGTCTTAAAAACTTTACTACTTCCCTAATTCTTACCAAATCATGGTATTGAAAACAAAATATCACGTGATATCACGAACAACCACTAACTCCTGTCCACAAAGGGCGAAAGAATAAATAAATAAAACATATCGTGGAAAAAAAAAGGACACTTGATAAAGCGAATAGAATACGTCAAAGAGGGAAGGGGGGGGATACCATGAAAGATAAATATCCTCTCTCCCTTCTGGTGTGTGTGTGGGGGGGTAGAAGAGTGGAAAACAACCAATAAGAATGGCGTAGGCAAAAAAAAAAAACGTGACATGAAGAGAACTGAATGCTAGGTTTTCTGAGTGTGCATTTTATTTTTCCTATGTTCGTAAATTTAACGCATGAATGTTTTTTTTTTTTTTTTGTTCATCTATTCTTTATTTTTTATTCTATAGAAGGGAAAAAAAAAAAAAAGAAAGAAAAAAGAACACAGCGTACGCGATGTTTGCTTGTTGACTTTGGATTTGTTTTGAAGAATTTTTTTTTTTTTTTTTTTTTTTTAGTTTTTTTTTTTTACTAATTGTAAGAATTTTTAAATTGCAAAGTATGTTCTCAAAGAAAAAAAAAAAAAAAAAAAATAAGAAATAATAATAATCTGAGAATTGTTTATTTAGAAATTTTTTTTTTTTTTTTTTTTACTTGGGTTGTTTAGGGTAAAAAAAAAAATTAAATGCTTCCACGAGTTTTTAATTAAAATTCTACAAGTCGAAGTGCTTTTATTAAAAATCCACTAGACCAGCATGTTTGTAAAATGGTTAGAAAAAAAAAAAATTTAAGCTATTCATATGCAATTTTTTTTTAAAAAAGTTCTTTTTTTTTGCTTTATTGAAATGGCAAAAAATTTTTTGTTTAAATGAAAAGAAATGCATGCAAAATAAAAAATAAAAATAATAATAAAAAAAATTATAGAAATATATATGTAAAGCCAGATTAATCTCAAAAATGTTAAATTTCATCAGTCTAAAAACGGAGTTTGCAAAAAAAAAAAAATTAATGCTGTTGTGATAGGCCCGGTGGAATAAATATAAATAAATTAATTATGAATATAGATTATAGCTTAACTGTATGACTGACTGTTATGCTGGTCATTATTGAAATTAATCTGACTTTACATAAATATTTCTGTAAAAAATTTTTAGGCATGTATTTCTTTTCATTTTTACATGAATCTTTCTTGCCCTAAATTTTAAATGCTTAAAATTAAACGAAAGTAATATAATTACAAAATAAATAATTAACAAAGTACATGTGTTTTTTCTAGACAGATTAAATACTAATAATATTTATTTTGCAATAAAGTATTATGTGGAAAAAATATATGTATTATTTCTATTGATATTCTATCACACATATAATTAATATCATCATTTCATATGTTCTTCCAGAAACACTGGATTTAATTAGAATTTTTTTAAAATAAGGGTAATGTATTTTTTTTTTACCCTAAAAAGGGGGGATCATGAGATTTTCTCATTCCAAAAAAATATGTTTTTCAAAGAGCTCTAGTTAAATATCCATGCTTTAAAGTTCAAAACGACCGCTTTTATTTCTCTAAAATAGGAAGAAAAAGAAAATCAGTACTAAAATATTTTTCAATTTGATGCTGATAAAAAATTTAAAAAATAAAATAAAATTTGAATATTTATAATAATGAAAAAATGATAAATAATAATGAAATTATATTCAAAATTGTTTTAATATTAATAATTCAAGTCATACGTTTTACATATCATCAACTAAAATTAGAAAATATGAGCCATGAAATTGTTTATACGATTTATCCTGGCAAAGTCAAATTTTAAAGGGAAAAAAAAAAAAAAAAAAGAAAAGCTTCTATGATTTATTCAACATCCAATAAATCTCGCTGCTGAAACCGGGGATGAATAAATCAAAGAGGGTTGAGCATGACTTTTAATGCCTCAATGATATGAAACAGAACACATTTCAGAATCAATCACCGGATCTCTAATCGATTTCCACACACTTAGAAATAGTGTGATCTGTTTTGCAGCAATTCATCAGTCACTTGCCAAAATTAATTACTTATCAATCGTTGGGTTGCCATAGTTTCATAAAAGTGTTCCCAAGGTGAAATGTATTAATTATTATCATTATATATATTTATATGAATTACTAGTAGAAACATAAAATTAAACATTTGAATTTTTCATTAATTGTTGTAGAAAAAGATATCAATGAAAAGTGTAAATTATCGTTTGGCAATTCGTAAAGAATAAAATTATTCTGAATAACAATTTTAAATAAAAATGTAAATTGTCGTTTGGCAATTCGAAAAGAATAAAATTGATTACACTTATAGTTTTGAGTAGGTATTAACTAAAAAATGAAAAGGGTAAATTATCGTTTGGCAATTTGTAAAGAATAAAATTAAAATTACACTTATATTTTTGACAAACATAAAAAAAATGCGTATCTTTTGGTAAATTAAAAAGTAAAAATTATTCTGAATAACTATTTATAAATAAAAAGTGCAAATTATCGTTTGGCAAAGAATAAAATTAATCTGAATAACTATTTATGAGTAAAAAGTTTAAATTATCGGTTAGCCATTTGTAAAGAATAAAATTATTCTAAATCACTATTTATACATAAGAAATGCTAATTATTGTTCGGTAAACCGAAAAAAAATAAAAATTATTCTGAATAACAATTTGAAATAAAAAAAAAAGCAATTTATCGTTTGGCAATTCGTAAAGGACAACATTATTCTGAATAATTATTTATAAATAAAAAAAGTGTAAATTATCGTTTGGTAAATTTAGTAAAAAAAAATATTCTGTATAAAAATTTTAAATAAAAAATTTTTGTTGGAATAAGTAAACAGTTCATCTTAGTAGAGTTAATTTTGATTAAACAATAGACAAATAAAGTAAATTCTCATCACTATATATATATATATATATACAGGGTGATTATGAAAAAAAAACACTTTCTTGATATACCATTCACAGAAAATAATAATGAAATTTTGGTTGAAGGTATTTTAAGGTAGGAGCTTTCAAGAATCATATGAAAAACTGCAGTTGTTACTGTGGCAAGATAAGTGAAGTAATTTAAAATGGCAACATTTAATTTTTTTCATTGGAATTTTCCCTTCCATAATGATACAGATGTATTTTGAAGATTCCAGGCTCTAGACAGACTAAAAAGAAAAGTGGTAAAAACTAAAAACTGGTGCTAAAAAAAAAAAAAAACAATAAAGACAGAAGCAACAGAAAGCAAAACATTTTATTGTGTTTCGCACATATTCCATGTGAAATTTTCCCACGATGGCACTTTGTATATTTGCAGATGGTGTACAGCACTGAAGCTCATACTATGGCTAGAGGAATCTGTTGATCCTGACGTCTGATGTCATATTTCAAATCAGACGCAGGTAAATTTAAATTTTAGATATCTCTACAGAAATTCTCTATCTGACTTCGTGTCAATGCGTGGCACTTCGCCATTTGTGAGGTTTTCCGACAAATGTTTCTTAACAGAACAATTTGATTGATAGAATTATTTTCCGCCATTTCTCGTTTCCGTGGCCGCCAAAGTCCCCTATCTTACTCCAATAGATTTCTCTCATCCACTCTGGCTGTGGGGTTAGCTGAAATCGAACGTGTGTGCATTTAATCCGCAAGTTGCACGGTATATGAAAGATGCCATTAGATGTCAGATTCAACAGATTTTCTCGTCGTGGTACGTGCTTCAGTTCTGTACACCATTTGCCGCATGCAAAAGTTCAGCGTGTGTGAAGGAGGTCACGTGGAAAATTAAAATGTTTTGTTAATTAAAATGTTTGAAACGCATTAAAATGTTTTGCTTTCTGTTGCTTCCGCAATAATTAATGGTTGTTTTCACTTCAATTTCTTGGTCTTCAGGGCCGGCGATTTTCGCGCATAGGTACCTTTCAACTCTATTTATGGGTTTTCATTATTTCATTCAAATAAATCACATTTCCAAAATATATATATATACTAATACAAATTCAATTTCTAAAAACTGAAATCTTCTCGGCAAATTTCAACTTGACCTGGGTAATATTGGAGAACGGATGAATAAACTCAGGAATATGCCAACATTTAATAATGCACGTGATATAGGAAGCAATGGATTGGAATACTACAAGAATGGCCAAATTCAAATAGCCACATGAATATAGCAATGCTGAATAGATCAAGAACTTCATGAAGAATGAATTGTTTAAGAATCTCTAAAAGAATATACAAAAAAGATAAATGCCGTCGTCAATGAAGAATGAAGTAATCCAAATCTACAAGAAACGTTATCACATTCATTAGCCAAAATAATATATCAAGTTTGAATATTCTGGGCATAAATGAAGAATGAAATATTTCAAACACAATAAGAAGCACTATATGCAGCTCAGTAGGAACCGGAAAATGCCAAAAGGATAAATACAGAAACTTCAGATGAAGGAATGGATCAAATCACCACAAGTATTTATAGACATTGGATATACAAATGTTTAAAATATCAACAAATGTTTGGAAATTCAAAACCATACTACAAAACATTTCAAGCAAAAGCCAAATTCTCCAGAAAATTCCTAAAGGATTAATGTTATTCATGAATCATTTCAAACGGAGGCTCAAACTACCATTTTCCGTCAAAATTTGCAAATTTGGTTTATCATTTTATTTGATTGCTGCACTTTTGGATTGCGCCACGAACCCCTAACTGGGACAACATCATGTTCACACATGATAAAAAAAAATTATTTTTGCCGTAACCGTAACTCTTTGTTTTTCATGGGATTCTTAGCATTCCTGAACATTCCTTAACCCAAAATTTCATTCAGTTTCTATGAATGGTGCCATAGCTAGAGATTCGTATATCGATAAAGTTTTTTTTTTTTTTTTTTTTTTTACAATCACCCTGTATATATGATAGGCTTCGAGTTTTTCAGGTGAACTTTTGTTTTGTCCGGCAATAGAAAACACGTTTACGAAGAAAATTGCCTTCTCACCAGGAAGCCTGACTATTGAAGCGAAAATTTTAAGGTGTTTTAATCGCCATTTAGGCACTGACTGCAACACATGCCTCCAAAAATTCGAACAGCAGATCTCCGTGCTATCACAATGTCACGTTAAACACATTAAATTGATTACCCACCCCTAAAAAGGAAAACATCTTCTGTGACTGCAAAAGGCAGACGGCCTTGGCCCACCAGTTAATGAAGAACAATGTATATTCTTTTTTTTTTTTTTTTTTTTTTTTTTTTTTTTTATCATTACTACTGTGTCCAAAAATAAGATTTATTTTTTTTTTTCAAAACTCTATTTATTCTTCCACATTTATTTCATCGCCTTCAAAGTAAGTCCCCTCTAGACACAATGCACTTTGCCAACTTTTTTTCCAATCCTCAACGCATGCTAAAAAGTTGTCGGCAGGGATGGCCTTCAAAGCGCGTTAGGTTCAAGTTGAATCTCTTCAATCGACTCAAAACGGTGTCCCCGGAGTGGTCTTTTGAGTTTAGGGAATAGCCAGAAGTCGCAGGGTGTGAATACAGTGGTTGTGGAACGATATGGGTTTCATTTTTGGCTAAAAATCTCGAAGAATCAATACAGTGTGAGCTGGTGCATTTGGTGTTTTCGGTACCCATCGAGATTTGACGCGTTTGAGGCCTAAAATGGAATGGGCCGATCCATTTGAAATTTCAACATTATCAGCAAGGTCTCTATTTGTAAATCGACGGTTTGCAAGCACCAAATCTTTAATTTTTGGACGTGAGCTTCGTCGGTTAAGGTGGATGGTCGGCCAGAGGGCATCTTCGTCTTCAACGCGTTCTCTGCCTCCCTTGAACTGTTTATACCACTTGTAAACATTTCTTTCCGATATAGGAATGCTCACCGAATGCCTTCTGCAACATTCTATTCATTTTCGCAAACAAAATTTAACTCAAGTTCTTTGCTCAATTCATTCAGACATTTCAAAAATAGCCGGAATCAGTTTTAGAGTCTCACAAAGCCAAGTGTAACTCAAATACTGATGAATATTTTGACGTGAAATTTCACACAGATGTCAAGGACAGTGCCAGCAACCTAAAAAAAAAAAAAAATAAATAAATAAATTGATATTCCATAAGCCCCGGGAATTTTAAATTGAAAATGGGTCTTTTGGACACAGTAGTTTTGTCATTTTACCATGCTACCTCGAGATAGGGCCTTGACTACCCACCCCGTAAAAAGAAAAACATCTCCTGTCTCGAAATCTGCCGGTAGGCAGTCGGCATTGGTACATCATGGGGCTGTTGCATCAATGAAGAAGAAGAATGTGTATTTTTTTTTTTTATAATTATATAAAAAAATGACAAAAAAAATAAAATAATGACTTTAATGATCTTTCATTTAAATAAAACACTTTTTTTTTTTTTTAATGTTCCTTAATTATTTTTTAGATAAAGCATGCCATACATTTTTGTTTTAATTAAAAAGGAAAACAGAAATACCTTCTGAGATTTTTTTTTTTAATTAAATATATATATATATATACAAAAAACACTACTACATATTTTTTTTCAGCAGGGGAAATTTTTTTTTTTTTTTTTTTTTAACACATTCTGTACACTACAAAATCTCCTGCACCGTAATTAAAAAGTTAGTTCTGATCCGTACACATAAAACATTCATACCATACAGTGAAAAAAAAAAAAAAAAAAATGAAGGAAAAAAAAAAAAAAAAGCCCAGATTTTTCTAGCGGCAAATTTCCGAACACCTAAAACGATCCCCCAATCTGTTTGATTAGATTTAGAAGAAATACTTTTAAATTCCGAACGTTGCCCGAGCGACTTTCTTTGAAACTATTCGCCCGCACTTCAATCACCGAACGAAAAAAATATAGAAAAAACTCTTTTTCTGAAGGATGAGAAGTATTTATCAATTACTGCGACGCCCTTTTGCTCTATATTTATTTATCTGGAATGAATGGCATGCAGTGGGACTTAATCAAAAATCAATACCGTGGGATGGGATAAAAGACGAAGCAGAAATAAAACACGTAAGAAAAGTGTATCATAGCTCCAAAATGGCTTCGCTGTGGAAGAATTTTGGGGGGAGTCGGAGGAAGTTCTTTAATTTTGGGATAATGTAAGGTTTTAAACCATCCTTAATCGGAGAATCAATTAACACCAATTAGAGTGTTCCTTTAACTTTGCTTGTTGCACTCGTTGAGTATATCATGTAAATAAATAGTTCTGGAATAATTCATACTATAGTTTTCTAAAGAGGCAAATGACTCCGAAACGAAAATTGGACCTTAGTTAGCCGCCCTGAACCTAGAACGCTCACGTTGTGCTAACTTGTTTGTTGTAATTGAAATATAAAAAGAAAGATGAACTCATAACGTTATAGTTGTTGTCGCATCCTTGAAGGAAGAAAAGCAGGGCATTGCTTCTAACGTTCCCCAGCTGCGTTGGAGCACTCACAAGGTAGAAGTACATGACTTCTGCTAGAACCAGGAGTCGTTCATGCGACTGATTGGCGGGCGTTTTAGAAGTGAGGATGGAAAGTGCTTAATCGAATTTACTTTGGAGATGGGAGGGGACGCCCATGACATTTTAGTAGTTTCAGGAGGAGGGGGTGATCTCGCACCTTGATGCTGCGCTCCTCGAAACCAATGAAATCTCCATAGCATTTGATACGACATCTCTTGGGAGATTTTTTACCTTACTCCCTTAGTTTGGGTTTTTGCATTCCCAAACCCCTCAAAAATAAATGTGACTTTTTTTTTTTTATAAGTTGAGTTTATTTTTAATAAATTTTACTAAAATAGCTCTAAAAAAAAAAAAAAAAAAAAAACTCTTCCTAAAATAGCTCTAGCTATTGCAGGAAATCTATTGAGCAAAAAATATGCAAAATACATTCTTCGAAATCTTTTATTCATTTATTTATGATTTTTGTAAGAGCTTTTAATATTATTGATTAATTTATTTATGCATTTGTTGAAAAACAACTTGTTTTTAGAATAAAATATCTCAATTCCTAGAAGTTAAAAAAATAAAAAAAAAAAAATTGAAATAAAAGTAATCATAAAAATAAAGCTTCTAACCTTGAATTTCTGTTGAATTTATTTACTATATATATATATATATTTGTGTTGTTGAAATAGCTACATTTTCTTGGAAGCATAAAGTGATTCGCTTTTATCAAAATTAAAAGCGCCATTTTTGCTTTTGAAAAACGTCGGATTGTTTTTGTTTACCAGAACTGAATTCGATTTGTTATTGTTTACCAAGATATTAGAATTTTGAAATGCTACATTTTAATACTTGAGGATAAACTATTTTTCTGAAAGATACGTATTCCTTTGAAGAAATTGAAATGGGATGTTAAATTTAAAAGGACGAACGTAAACATGAAATGCCATTTCTTTATCACTGAATCAAACATTTTGAATAAACAAATTTGCATTTAGTTTATTATTTTTGAAGGACTGAAAAAACAAATAAACGATGGATGGTGGATCTGTTATGGGTCTTTAATAAAATATGTAAATATTTTCAATTCGAAACTTATTTTATAAATGATATTTAAGAAGATTTATTAAAATAATTCTTTTAATATCCGTGTGGTGCATTTATAATTTCTTGAATAAAACTATTATAAACTAGATTAGTTTAGAGATTTAATCGATTGGAAATAAACTATTGAAAACGAAAAGTTTTTCCAAATATTCTAGACCCCATTCCTTTCTATTTACCCATGATCCAAAGCGTACCGACATTATCGTGTGGAAGTTCTGAGTGTCCCACATCAAAGCAGATTAGTCCCGTCCACATTTGAATGCATGAGCAGTGAGTGCCGTTCTTCAAATCTGTTTGTTTCAAAATGGGGAGAAAACGCACAGCAAGTTTTATTAAATCTCCAGGAGAAAGAAACCTTCGGTTACTCATCAAAGGGGACTGGGAGCTGATTGGCAGGAGGTTTGATTTGGTTTGTCGCTCTAAGGTCATCTTATGCACACTTTGGGCTGGTTAGAACGAGACCTGCGCTTTAACGTAACTGGCAGGAGGAGATAAGGGGGGTTGTATTTTCAATGCCCTGAAATGCTTGGAATGTGTTCGCGAGCGACGCTCACGCCTCAGGCACTCATACGTGGACAAGGTTGGCGTTGCAGTTTGAATGAAAATCAAAACACATGTGGTTTGTTTTTCCTGCTTTCGGAGGACCAGAATTACCGTTCGGCCTAGTTTCGTTTTCAGGCTTGGTCTGTCGTTCTACGGTCATTTTCTGCATATTTTGGGCTAATTAGGCCGAAACCTACAGTTTAACGTGGATTCCGAACCCCCTCACAAACATTCATGCCACCGCCAGGATTCGACCCTGAAGTCTATGGTACCAATGACCAGAGCTTAAGCCCATTCACCATCAGGCCGCATATCGTTTTCTGATCACATATCAAAGGTTTTATGACCTTCCGAAATGTGACTATAAGTTATCTTGTGAGGCCAGTTAACGGCGTACTATATGTTTTTCAAATTCAAACTGCAACTTTTCAGAACTGACAAACGTTCATCCAAATCGGAAAATGGGACAAAAACTTCTGCTCTAAGATGTTTGCGAAAGATAATACAAGAAATAAAATCATCAGTGCTAATCTCGAAATTTGCAGAGAACTGCAAAGACCGTATACTGACTGTTATTTGATGCAAATCAATAATTTAAAGAGTTCTAAAGTTAGAAAAGATGAACTAAATAAATGATAGAAAAAAAAATGCTATTTAACTAAATTGATTGAAGAGATTAAAGCTTTGGAAATCATATTTCAGAATCATCTTACTTTCATCATGATTGGCGCCTATAACGGATCTAAATCTATTATGTATCCTCATAATAGATTTAGATCCGTTATAGACATTTTTCTGGACAGAAAAATTGAAACATAATGAGTTATTATTATTGTGTTTATTATTATTCTTACATGTACAACAAATATAGATAATAATGATACTATGCGCACATTGTAAAGAACACTAACTTGTATAACACTAAAAATGAAAAAAATATATAAATATAAACAAAATAAAAGAATGAAATCAATAAAAAATATTTATTTGACTAGTGGAATATGTGTTTCTCCACTTTTTCGCTTAGCTTTTGCAAATCGATCTCAATTTGGGTAATTGCACATCTTAATTCATAATGCAGGCAAGCGTCCGTTATGTTTGAGAGTATTTTGTGTTCGGTCAATTTCATTTTAGAGAAAAGCGATTTGCAGGTGTCAGTTGAACCAAAAGAGCTAACAACTTCAACTAAGAGTCTGGTTTGCTCTGCTATCAACAATCAACTGTCCTTATCTATGGATGGTCACTTCGTCATTGAGGTCACTTAAAGTGAAACATAGAACCTGTTATATTAGATGTTCCAAGATGCGCGCGTCATGAGTTCACAGAATATAATTTAATTATTCTACGAACTCATAATTGTAAACTCATTAATAAAACAGATAATCATCAAAATTGGCGCAACAGCCCCATGGTGGGCCAAGGCCGTCTGCTTACTGGCAGATTTCGAAACATGAGATGTCTTCTTTTTTACGGGGTAGGGTTGTCAGCCCTACGCCCAACAGTCATGTGGGTAGTCTGGGATCTATGGTTTAAAGTGGATTCATAACCACTACAAACATCCATGCTACCACCGGGACTCGAACCCGGAGTACCGAGCGCCAGAGCACTCGGCCATTCAGGCCCCCATCTTACTTTCATTAATATTAAAATAAAAGGTCCGAATATAATAATATTGGTGCTGAATTAGAAAAAGATTGATGAATTCGATGGCTAATTTGTGCCACTTTTTTTCTTACACTGATGAAGTTAAAGATAATGTTAAAAAAAGCATCCCCAACACTGTAAACCAAACCATAACTAAAAATTTTTCGAAAATTTTTTTTTTTTTTTTGTCACCAGTTTATGTTTCTTCTATCATAAAATAACTAAGTATCGATTTTAATCAAAAGACATACGCAAATGTATGGAATAATTCAAATTTTAAAGGGCTGAAACTCCAATAAATATCTTCTACGAATTTGGTAATAACAGTTTATAAAATCACCGCGTTAATCTCAAAAAAATATGAGCAATTAGTTCGGCTTGATAAATCTACATGAATTATTATTCTTTTTAACAAAATAACGGTTTGATTTTGACGGTTTTATTATGCTTAATGCATGCTAATCCAAATAAGTTTTCCTATTTTGATGAAATATCTAGCCGCCACTCTGTCAAAATAATGACTCTCTATTAGATATGCTGTCAGAATAAGAGTTTAAAAAGCTCTTTTCTTGAATCTGGTCACGAAACTACAAGGCATCCGCGGCGTCCTCTTTTGACTGACTGAACTTCCTCAATAGTGGACAAGACTTGCTCTATGTGGTTGAATGACACACCTTTATTTTTGTATTAAATAACTTTTTGTCCATTTATAACTTATAACTAAATATAAAATAAATAATTTTGCATAAACTGGGGGATCATTTGTAACCCTTTTTAACATTTCATCGTGTTACGTAACACTTTAGACAAAATTTAAGAGCATACATGTAAAAAATAAGATATGGAATTAAAAATAAGAATGTCTGAATTCACTTATTAATAAATGGGTTCATGTTACGAAGCATGGATTGTTGAAGATGAGCATTTATAACACCTATTCTAGCACGATTTTGTGTCCTTCAACGTTGAGCAATTGACCTTGATTTTTTTTAATTTTTTTTTTTTTTATAACAAGTAGATTTGTTGCAGATTCAGTAGTTCCTTGGAGAACCATTACATTACACCAGGTATTCACAGATTAGAGAATTCTCAGAATTATCCGAAACATATCTATTTAATTTATTTACTTATAAGAAAAAATAAATGTAATAAATTAAATAATAAATAAAAAAACTTGATGTAGGATGTCACATTAATGAATGTTTTAGAACTTAATTCGATTTTTTTAAAGTAACCAACGACAAAAGTGATTAGTTAAATGATATTTATTTAAATTTATTATTATTATTAAATGTAAAACGTATTGGTAAGAGCTCCTTAATTTCCGTAAAAAAAAAAAAGTACATCGAAAGAAATTAAGAGTGTATGTTTTTAATTAAAAAAAGTTTAATTAATAACTAATAGTTTAATTAAACTAGTTTATCTTTAATAACTAATATATTTATAAAATAGTTTAATGTGCATCGTTGGAAACTTTCATTTCAAAACTTATAGTTTAAACAAACACTCAATTGCCACCTGATTTGAATTGCGTGTGTTTTAGAATTTATTTGAAATCTGTATTGTCTAAGGCTAATGATTGGTCAATATCAAGTCACGTGTTCTGTGCTTCATTTTGAATCGTCTTTGAATGTAAGCATATTATTGTTTCAGTTTTTCAAAAAAATGTCTAGAAATCGATTATTGCTTAAGAAATGTAATTTAACCATCTCTTAATTTTATATGGTCAAGTTCATTATATGAAATCGGTGATAAAATCATCAATTGAAATTGAAAATAATTTTCGGTTTTCTTTTAAATTCTTTTTTATAATGCTATTTTTTCAAGGATATTATTTTTTACATTCAAAAGGCTTAAGTATTTTGATGAAACTTCAAATAATAACTTCATCTACTTCGTTCAATACAGCTGAAAAGCTAAATAATAAAGAAAAAAACATATGTGTTTTACAATAAATAACGTTGAAACAAAACGTCCTATAATCGAAGTTGCTCGTCATTAACAAAATATTTTGTAATAAATTAGAAAACATAGAACAAAGTATTAATAATATAATACTTTAAAATATTTATTTATTAAATTAAGGTTTAATCTTTCATCTATTTTTTTCATCAAAAGCTCAAATTCTTTAAAAAATAATTCTTAATAATAATAATAATAAATAAATAAAATAAAAATAATTCAAAAAATTATTAATGAATAAAATAAAAATAATTCAAAATAATAATAATAATAATTATTAAAAATAATAATAATAATAATTATTAAAAATAATAATAATTCTTCTTAATAATAATGATTAGTAATAATAATAAAATAATTCTTCTCTTTTCTCAATTCTTAATAAATTCGTAGTAAATTTCACATGTAATGAAGTAGCCGCTAGAAAAGCATACCCAAAAAGCGGAAAAATCGAGGGAGGGGGAGGAGTCATCCTTCATATTTGACTCACATTTCTGATACATATGATGAAAACCAGAACACCTACGCAATTACGCTACGACCGCAAAACACGCTTTCACAGAACACGGCAGTCTTATTAATTTAAGCGGTTCCCGTTAAGAGAAATGATCTCCTCCCGAAATGCATCAATTGAACATAGTTTCAGAATTAAGACTCTGGCGCGATGATTATTAATCTCTATAAATATATATATAAATAAAATATTTTGTATTTCTAAAACCATGAATATTAGATTTAGATCCATTGCTCCACGTTCTAATTTATTATCTAGTTTCCAGCTCAAAATCAAAAAAAAAAAAAAAAAAAAAAAAAAAAAAAAAAAAAGGTTTATTAAGCTGTTTGTTAAGTAAAAAAAAAACTTTATTATTTTTTATTTTTAAGCTGCTCATTTAGAATATTTAGTTAAAAAATTCGTCTGTAAAAAAATAACGAACGAGAAATGACGTCATAGTTCTTCTCGTGTTCTTATTAAACTTAACGATTCATTATTAGTGCTTAATATAATTTTTTTTATTCATTAGTTTGCAACCAAAAAAAAAAGAAGAAAGGCTTATTAGTTATTTTTATAACTAAAAAAAAATTTTTATTTCTTTATTTTTAAATTACTCATTTAGAATATTTAGTTTAAAAAATTCGTCTACAAAAGAATAACAAATGTGAAATGACGTCATAGTTATTTTCGTGTTCTTATTAAATTTAATGATTCATTATTAGTACTTAATATAGTTTTTTGCTTATTTATTTATATTTTTTAATCTATTATGACATTAAAAACTAAGAATAAATGTTTATTAGTAATTTTATAATTAAACAAAAATCATATTCTTTATTTTTAAATTCCGCTTTTACATTATTTCAAAAATCGTCTGCGAAAGGATTACGAATCGGAAATGATGTCATAGCTCTCTTTGTATTCTTATTCACTTTAGCAGTTTTATTAGATTTAATGTTATTTTATTTTTATTCTTAAGTTTTTTTTATATCTGATGCTTTCCAAAATCAAGAAAAATAGCTCATTAATATTTACTTTAAATAAACAAAAACATTTTTTTTTTTTTAATTTTTAAATTTCATTTCAACACTAGTACAAAAATCGTCTATAAAAGAATAATGGATCTGCATTAGAACAAAAAAAAAAAAAAAAAAAAAAAAAACGAACGAATGGGAAATGACGTCATAGTTCTTTTCATGTTCTTATTAAGTTTAATGATTCAATATTAATACTTAATATATTTTTATTTACTTATATATATTTTTAAATTTAGTACGCCATCAAAAATCAAGAATAAATGTTAATCAGTTATTTTTATAATTAAACAAAAATCATATTCTTCTATTTTTAAATTGACGCTTTCACATTATTTCAAAAATCGTCTGCGAAAGGATTACGAATCGGAAGTGATGTCAAAGCTATCTTCGTGTTCTTATTCACTTTAGTGGTTTTATTAAATTTAATATAATTTTATTTTTAATTCTTATAAATTATTTTTTATCTGATGCACCACCAAAAATCAAGAAAAATGGCTTATTAGTATTTACTTTAAATAAACAAAAACTTTTTTTTTTTTTTTTTTTTTTTAATTTTAAATTGCATTTTCGCACAGTACAAAAATCGTCTATAAAAGAATAAAGAATGAGAAATGACGTCATAGTTATTTTCGCGTTCTTATTGAATTTAATAATTTATCATTAGTACTTAATATAGTTTTTTTATTTATATATATTTTTTTAATTTAATACGTCATCAAAAACCAAGAATAAATGATTATTAGTTATTTTTATAATCAAATAAATATCATAATTTTTTATTTTTGAATTTCGCTTTCACATTATTTATAAAATCGTCTGCGAAAGAATTACAAATCGGAAATGATGTCATAGCTATCTTCGTATTCCTATTCATTTTATGGTTTTATTAGATTTAATATTATTTTATTTTTATTCTTATAAATTTGTTTTATCTGATTTTTATTTTTATAAATTTTATTTATTCTTAACAATTTTTTTCTTTTATTCTTATATATTTTTTAATTTGATTTCTAAAATCAAGAAAAAAGACTAATTAGTATTTCTTTAATTAAACAAAAACTTTATTTTTTTCATTTTTAAATTACATTTTCACACAGTATAAAAATCGGCTATGAAACAATTACATAGCGGAAATGACGTCATAGCTTTTTTTCATGTTCTTATTCACATTAGTGATTCATTATTAGTATTTAATGTATTCTTATTTAATTTTTCTTTATAAATAATTTTGAAACATTTGATTGAACGAGATTAAGAATTGTTTTTGAAAATTCTCTTGGAATTTAAAATGGTAAGTTTTAAAGTATTTTGCGATTAAGTTGATTTTTTTTTTTAATACTTGTTTTGTTAGTTTCAAATATTCTATTATAAAGGCTTAAAATAAATTTTTCTTTCATTCTAAATTTAGTTTAGATTTAGATTTTAGTTCATTTTTTGTTTTGCTGTAACGAAATAAATTTCTGTGCTACTTTTGTCGTCAATTTTTGAAATGGTTTTAATTAATCAGAAATGAATTTTAAAATTACAATTTTTTTTTAAAAGATAAAAGAAATTAAACAGACATTTTACATGAATGTTTTACTATAGAGTAAATTTTTTTTTATCAATTATAAATAATATTGATTAATATTTCCTTATCGATTAATATAATTATATATTTAACTAATTAATTATATATTATAGTTATATATTTGTATGCTATTACTGTCGTCAATTTTTGAAACGGCTTTAATTAATCTGAAATAAATTTTAAAATAAAAATACTATATAAAAAAATAAAAGAAATTAAACTCATATTTTACATGGATATTTTACTTTACAGTAAAATTCTCTTTATTTCTTTTATCAATTATAAATAATGTTGATTCATCTTACATTATCGATTAATATATAGCAATTTGTAGAAAAGAAAAATGATTGGTACTTTCATGAATGGGATTAGTTCTTTTATGTATATATTTATTGCCAAATTTTAAAGTCATGTTTATAAAGGTATTTTATGTGATTTTATTAAAATTATGATAATAAAATATCATCAAGCCCTAATTTAGTAACGCCTTCTATTTCTTGTATTAATGAAATTTTGAATTACTATTTTGAGCATTTTCTTTAGATTATTTCTTTTCGATAACAATTCTTTAAATTAAATTTACTAAAACAAAAAATACATACAATTAAAACTGGGCAATAAATAAATAAATAATAATAGAGACTTTAAATCCAGACTAAAGCATTGTTAACAAAAGTTTTATATTTTCAGTTTAAAATAAATTTGAAACATAAATTAATTTTTTTCTTCCTCAATATTTAGGTGTTTATCTTTTTATTAAACGATAATAAGATAGTGTTCAATGTTCAAATTGTTCAACGAGATTAAGAATTGTTTTTAAAATTCTCTTCGAAATTAAAAAGGCAAGTTTTAAAGTTTTTACGATTACGGTTTTGTTCGTTTCAAATATTCTATTATAAAGACTTAAAATACTTTTTTTTTTAATTACGTTCATTTTTTATTTTGCTGTAACGAAATAAATTTGTGTACTATTTCTGTCGTCAATTTTTGAAACGGCTTTGATTAATCAGAAATGAATTTTTAAAAAAAATAAAAGAAATTAAACAGATATTTTAAATAGATGTTTTACTATATACATTTTATTTTTTTTTATCAATTATATATAATGTTGATTTATCTTACATTATCGATAAATATTTATAGAGAAAAAAATGATTTGGTACTTTCATTGATAATTTTTTTCTTCTAATGCAGCAGGTAAATAGACCGTGATCTTTCGCCATAATGGCTGCACCGATGTTACTCACTTTACATTACCCAGGAGCACGTGTAACTTGATGGTAAGCCACGGAGTAACAATGCCCCCCAACGCTCTACGATCTTGTTAGGACCGGGACCTACGGTTTAAGGTGGATTCCGAACCACTACAACACCCATGGGCAAACGCCGGGATTTGAGCCCGATACCTGTGGTACCGTACGTCAGAGCGCTAGCCATTCGGCCATCAGGCCCCATTCTCATTGATAAAACTTTTATATTTTTGATTATAGATTCATTCATTTTTAATGCCAGATTTTTAAAGTTATTTTATATAATTTTATTAAAATTATGATAATAAAATATTTTAAAACCCTAATTTGATAATCCTTTCTATTTTCTGAAATGATGAAATTTTGTATTACTATTTGGAGTCTATTCGCTCTAGATTTTTTATGTACTTTTCGATAACAATTTTTTTAAAATAAATTTACTAAAGCAAAAAAATATATACTTTTATGAAAACTGGTCAGCACCTTCTTCTATCAACTAATAAATAAATAAATAAATAAATAATAATGGAGATTTTAATCTCTAGAATAAAACATTATTAACAAAAGTCTTATATTTTAATTTAAAAAAGTTGAAAACATACTTTTTTTTTTTTTTCTAAATATTTAGGTGTTTATCTTTTTATTAAACGATATTAAGATCGTGTTCAATGTTTTCATTTTTCATAAATCTAAAGATATCATTAAAAAGTTATTTATTCAATGTCTTCGTATAATGCGGCAGGTGGTGATCTGTATCCATAGTGTTTTTAGCAGACGGATTATTTTATGTGAAAATAGTTTATTTAAATGTGTTAAATTTATTCTTTAAGTTTAACAAAAGTTTTTTTTAAACTGCAAAGAAAGAAAAATCACCTGTATTATGCTTGATAAATTAATTAAGGGTAATTAATTTTATTAGTTTATTTATCAATTGATTGTTTAAAAATATACATATTCACTAAAATACGTACAATTTGATACACATGTTCATTAAAAATGTGTAAAAATTGATATAGATATTCATTAAAAATAAGTAAAAATTGCAAATGCAAAAGACAATTTCAAAGCAAAAATTAAAATGATTTTATAAACATTTATGAAAACTTAGTCATCAAACACTTGTTGCCAAATAATTTATTTATTTTTTCAATTCCTTCTATTAGCTCACACTCTCCCTATATATATCTTGTTCAAATTTTCAATCGTTCATAAAATCCTTTTTATTCATCCACTCAAGTTCAAATGCATTTTTTTTAACTTGTAGTGGATGACACTGAATGTTAATGCAGTTTTCTCAAATATGAATTCATTCATTAAATTTAATCAATTAATTTTAGTTTTTTTTAGATTTAAGTTGCATATATCTACCCATAGATGGCGCCCGATAAACTTAAAAAAATGAATGAAAATGATTTATAAAGGACTTTCTGCAATAGAGTGAAAAAAATAGGAATTGACTTTAATTTTTTTTTTTTTTTTTTTTTTTTTTATATTACTTGTTTTAATTTCAGTTTCTAAACTTATTCGGAACATTACAATATGATATGGAAGATTATAAAGTAAAACACTGTCAGTGTTTATTTAAAGATTTAAAAATAGAATTGAAAGATATTGATTATCGCTAACTCTAAAATATTTCAGTTATGTGTTTTACACTTTTCCTTGCTAGTAAGATTAAAAAAAAAAAAAAAATCGAAAATTTAAAAAATCTTGAAAAATGAAAATGTACATCATTTTCGGCTAATATTGTATATACTTATGATTGTTTATAATTATTATAAACAATCATAAGATTTATAATAATTATAATAATTATAATTACTATAATTGAAGAATTTATTATATAGAAAGTATTGATTGTTTACAATAATCATAATTATTATCATCAATAATCATTATTATTATTATTCATACTAATTATAATTATTATTAAGATGTTGATAGTTTACTTTAAACTTTTCACTTATTCTTACAACTTTTCCGTGCTAGTAACAAGTAAAAATCTAAAAATTAAAAAGTAATTAAAGATTGGAAGTTTACATCATTTTCAGCTAATTTCTCATATTAAGAAATCGAAGAATATTTATTGATTAGACAAAAATTCCCTACGTATGCTTCTGAAGCCTTTCCACAACTTTTAGTACTAGTGGGGAAAAAAATTTGGAATTCACACACACACACATATATATATACCCCCAGCTCTATATTGCAAAAATTTGTTTTATCTTAAAAGAAAGAAATAGTTTGAATACTTTTACTAGGTTTCTGTTTTCCAACAGAATATTTTCGTTCATTAATTTTATCATTGCTCGTTGCAGAATAAAAAGAATAAAAAAATTGATCTAAAAAAAAAAAAAATTTTTTTTTATCTGTCAGTTAAACTTTGCTCGTTTTTTTTTTCCTCTGTCTCTTTTTTGTATGTAATACATGGAATTGGAATGTTTAGGATTCGTGAAATTTTGAACGCAATTTAAGATCTTTACCGCATCAATTACAATAAAAAAAAAAAAAAATGATTAAAAATACAAACGGAAGGAAAAAAAAAAAATTGCAGAAAAAAAAGGCGTTTAATTTCTTTTTTTCTTACTGTTCCGTTTTATGCATGTGTTTAAATTTTTTTTTATATTTTTTTATGTTCTTTTTATTTTTCAATTCATTTAAAAGTAATTAAAATATCTATCTCATGTTCTTTACAAATATGCTAGGAAATTATTACTATTATTATTATTATTTTAGTTTCCAAAGTTGAGCGCTTACTCTGAAAAAAATGTTTGTTTTTTTATGTTCTTATTTTGAAATTCATTTAAAATTAATTACAATATCTATCGTATGTTCCTTTCAAATATATTACGAAAATATTTTTTTTATTCTTTTCAAAATTGAGCGTTTATTGTGAAAAATTAATTAATTTGTTTTTAGAACATAAATACCATTAAAATTTTTTTTATTTATTAATGTTAATTTTACAATTGCAAAAAGAAAAAAAAAAAAATCGACCATCCATATACCTTGAAATTTAAAATAGTTAATAAAATTCGTTGTTGAATAAATGATTTTGAAATTTTTTCTGTATTTATCATAAATATTAAGAATAATAAGCAAATAATTTTATAAATATTCGTATTAAGAAGGAGAAAAACTTTTATATTTTATTATGCATATTGTATTATATTAAATTTATACGTCAAAGAGTTTTATCTTTCATTTTTATTTTATTTATTTTTCTTTAAATATATAACCACGCTGTTCCGAATTTAAAATTAAAAATTGCTTTTTGAAGCAATTCCAGTTTTATTAAATAAAATTTCATTAAGAATTTACTTTTTTTTTCTAATTTCAACGTACCATTTTTATAAGAATAAAGAGAATTTTATAAAACGTTTGAATACAGATAGTTTTTATAAAATGTTTGAATACAGATAGTTTTATAAAACGTTTAAATAAATATAGATTGTCTAGTAAAATATTTAAATATTTCATAAAAGTTTGATTAAGAGAATTTTTATAAAACACAGTTCGCTTTTCCTAGGAAATTGCTGCGTTTTTAAAATACTACGTAAAAGGAATTCAACTAAAATATTTAGACATGTGAATTTTATAACAATTTATTTATGTCTGCGAATAGACAAGAATTTATCATAATAATTTTTGCCTCATAAATAATATTTTGTGTAATCCACCATCTTTTAACTACTCACTAATCTCTTTTTTTTTTTAATGTTTTATCAACTGATTTCCCAAGCGATGCTAATGCTATAGCTCCGACAGGTGAACTACTCTATAAAGTGAATTTGATAAATGCTTATGTTGAATGTCTTTTTTTTTCAAACTACAGTGAGGTCAAGCTGGTGGAGTCACTGCTTTCAGAAGCGGAAAGACTAGATGGCGAATGTGTCATAAGCGCTTTATGGGCTTTCTCCCATATGACACTCAAATGAGGGGCAATTATCCTTAAAAGTACACGCTTCCCTCATAACCCATCAGTAAGTTGTTTATGAAATGGAAGACGAAGATCACTGATGTTCAGTAAAAATAAATAAATAAGTAAAAATAAAAAAAACAAAAACAACATGAACCGAGTACCTACATAGAAGTTAGTGCATTATAGAAAAAATTAATAACATAAATTAATAATAAATACCTCCTAGCATGAATGAAATTAGAGGTTTTGTTTGGTTTGTCGCTCTAAAGTCATTTTATGCACACTTTGGGCTAATTAGGCCGGAATCTACAGTTTAAAGTGAATACCGAACCATTCACAAAAATCCATGCCACTGCCAGCATTCGAACCTGAAGCCTGTAGTACCAAAGATCAGAGCGCTAACCAATTGGTTAAATTAGAGGATATTGAATCAAATATTTTTTAATGAATTAGGACCAGATCGCGATACATGGAATTCTTCTGCCTAGAGATTTATTGTGGCCGTCCCCACAATAAAAATGATAACTTGTTCAAACTGTTCGCCCAGTGGTAACATGCACAGTGGAACTCCTATTCGGATCCACTGGTGGAGTTTTTGTAGTCACTACGTCCAGAATCTAGGAGACTCGATGAAGACTGTCACAATATGCGTATAAATGCATCGCATCGACAATCAGGTGCAAGTTTTTCGCGTTTTTTCGCTTATTATACGTAAATTTACTCTTTTACTTGTAATCATCATTATGATATTGGGCTCAACAACCCATGGTGGGTCAACACCTTCTGCCTACGGTCAGTTTTCGAAACATGGTAATTTGTTTTTTTACGGAGTAGGGCTTGTGGGCCCTATGCCCACAAAATGGAACTCAAGAATTCTGAGTGAGATGAAGTAGTTTGCACATACAATAATATTTTTTATGTAAATACCCGTTATTTAGCTATGTACTTTGCTTATTATCTCTTCTCAGATGTATAATCTTCCCGCCTTTTTATTCAAATTGTTCATAATTTTGCAGCACCTGCTTCTGCTGTTCAATTATTTATTAGCTGTAATTCCTCTTCTAATTATTCTTTCAATACACTTTAATTGCTTTGATGAATATTCTTTCCGCTCTTTGATTTATATATTCTCCAGTGTGTTTATTGTATAGATTCTTTGTAAATTTTTCCAATAATTTACTTTATTTTTTATATTTTTATATATTCTCTAATATCATATTTTGCCCTTTTTTTTTTTCTAAATTTTAAATTTATGATTTTTTTACTGTAAAAAGATTTTTTTTTGTAAAATTTTTCCTCGTTGTTCAGCTTCTGTAATGCCAAAACTGATTTTTATGAAAAATGTCCATTGTGTGTACATTCAATTTCACCCACACCATTCCCAAATTGTACAGGGGCATCTAAGTTCTAGGTACAGTGATGGGGTGTGGTGTAGTGGTAGTAGCTCTACGCCCAACCTTCTTGTTTGTCGCTCTACAGTCATAGGAGACCGGGACCTACTGTTTAAAGTAGATTCCGGACCCCTACAAACATTCATAACACCGCCGGGACTCGAAGCCGAAACCTGTTGTACCGAAGCGCCAGTTAACGTAATAATATGCATTAAATAAATATACGCTTTGATACAGGTTTTTACTTTTTATTTTTATTCTCGCTTACGACACGTCCCAAAAATCTTGTTCGATAACATTAACACATTAAAGACGGTATGAAGCTTAAAGTATAAAGCCGGGATTCACGCATATTTTTACGTAAATATTTTATAAGTAATTTCGCAATATTTAATTTTTTATTGATAACAAAAATTCTCTTTAGTTTTTTTTTTCATCATATTCATGTTTTATTTACTTGTAATTTCTAATTTATTATACTATATTTCATGAAATTCCAAATACAGAGATGCCAATTTATTACGGAATACATTAACCTAAATATATTTTTTTTAACAGTAATTTTTTTGCCTTACAATATTGCAAAATTTTCGAGTTTAACGTGTGAAGTGGTTACTATTCTGAAAAATATTTTTTAAAAATTAATAAATACTGTTCATAAAAAGTGTTTAATATATTCCGTAATGTTTGACATCTCAAAAATAGGGTGAATTTCCATCTTTTGTAGTTCACGGAATTGTCTCTCTGGTAATTTCCGTCTCTTGTAGTTGACAATTCCCGTCTTTTACAAGACGGGAATTGATGTCCCCGGTCTTCAAAGTATTAATAGCCTGGTTGCCATTTGACTAGCGCTCTGGCCGTTGGTACCACAGGCTTCAGGCTCGAATCCTTGCGGTGGCATGGATGTTTGTGAGAGGTTCGGAATCCACTTTAAACTGTACGTCCATGTCTATTTATCCCAAAGTGTGCACAAAATGATCGTAACCTTCAAAGTTTTTATATAACCCCATAAAAAGAAATCGTAAGAAGTGCTGCCTGGTGCGCGATATATCCAGGGCTATGTAAAAATATCACTTATTGAACAAAGTTCAATAAACGGCATTTCCACTATTGATGAAGACATACTACAGCGACCATGGCAAGAAATAACTTTGATGTGCTTTCTACAACTAATGGTAGCTATATAGAGATGCATTAAATAAAAGATGTATATATGCTTGAGTATAAAAGACTTGCATATAAGCTTCTCAATTTTTGTAATAATTTTTGCTTGTCTATACATTTGCGTTTCTAATCAATTTTTAAAATTCTAAAGACTTTCTGATGGATGCTTTATTTGCCTTACACTTTCACTAACAACACTTTGCATGGGGTGCTTTAGGGTATATAGTTTTCTGTCCCTTTGTGCTGCTGGCCGTGTTTCGACAGAGTACTTCCTACCTTTCAGTCTCCGGCTGCAGTCATTAGCACCCTACACAGGGCGCCGGCTATTCGAGGAACTCGGCGAAGGAGGTTGACGGCTGCTTCCGGGGTGTTTCCTTTCGGCGAGGTCAGCACACATTTTACGAATCCGTGTCACTGCTCTACGCAACATGTCTGGATAAGGCGATAGCACATCAGCGAAACAAAAGTTATATAAATTTAAAGCTATATAAATTATTTATCTTATCTGAATACTTATCTTAATTTCAAATCTTATCATTTAACTCAATCCCCACTTTAAACCCCCGGATTTTTTTTTTTTTTTTTTTTGATGAAAAAGATACGATGCAGAAATATCTATAAAATCGGTTCTCATGCTTAGCCGGTTCTGAGTTTACCGGTACAGTTCTATCGCTGTGGCCTTTGGTACTACAGGCTTAAGGTTCGAATCCTGGCGGTGGCATGGATGCTTTTTGAGTGGTTCGAATCCACTTTAAGCTGTAGACCGTCACGGAGCCCAGTCAGACTTCTTCTCATCCACATCATTACCAAACTGTAAAGAGGCAACTCAGCTCTAGGCACAGTGATGTGGTGTGATGTGTGTAGTTAGTAGTGGTGGTTAGGAATCTATGTTAAAATGTAGGTCCCAGTCTAATTAGCATAAAGTGCGCAAAAAAAAAAAAAAAAAAAAAAAAAAAATGGCCGTAGAGTGACAAACTAAACCTAGACAGAATTTATGAAATGACGCCCCAATTAGATGGTCCCTTAAGTTAATCTTCTAACATATTCAAATTTGGCTATGTCTTTCTATGTAGATTAACAAGTCTAAACTATCAAATAAAACATACCTTAAAAAAATAATGCGCGAAGTATTCCGATTGATTAAACTCGGGTCAGGCCACAAACACTGCTTTATATAGCTTTATCATCCTCGAAGTCAGGGGTCTCCAAACTCCTTAGGGCCATACTGTGAACTCCAGTAAGTATCAAGGGCCAAAACCCTTTTAATTTTTCTGCCATTATCTATATTATCTATATCTATTGTGCTTGTCATTAAGCTTTACCTAGCAAGTCAATAAAACCGAGGCATTATCATTCTGTATTTTTTTATCCTACTTATTACAGCAATAATAAGCTATTCGCTGGCGCGGGCAGGATTAATGACACTGGCGGGCCGGATTTGGCCAGCAGTTTGGAGACCTCTGCTCTAAGTGATAAAGCTATACAAGGCAGTGTTCATGCCCCCTACAAGTTTTCATTTTGATCCAGGGTAAATTTTTTTTTCATTCGTAATTTTTCTTTCCACGTGAATATTTTTATTTACTATTTTTAATTTTTAAATCGTTTTTCGCCCGCTTAACGTTATTCCGCCAACCTTCGACGAGCGCTTTCGCAAATTACGTCGCATACAACCTCTTATTATATATGACTCTGCCCTCTTTCCTTTTTTACTTTTGAATGGTACTGTATTGGCTAAAGCTTAAAATTATTTCAAATATTTAAATTAAAAGTATTTACTTAAACTATTATTCTTGAATTTTTAAATTTAAATAAATTTTTAAAAATACTAACAGTAATTTCTCTCCTTTTATTTTTATTTTTACCCTTTTATTTTTTAATCTATTTCAATAGCTAATTTTGTAAAATTAAAATTAAGTAATTAAATTCTCCGGAGGTACAGGGAAAACCCTAAGTACTCCAATTACATACTAGCCTCTACTCTACTCTACTCTACTCTACTCCCCTACAAGTTTCTTCGAAGGAACAGATGGCGAAAAGTAGTGACAACTGATGAGGCCTGGCTCTGTGTGTAATGCGTTGCTAATTATCGATTCTAATTTTTAGTTAAATCTGTGCGATATCTTAATTCAAATGCTTCTCGACGGATTCTATTTCAATTTTATTTTAAGCGCCTAATATGGAATTGCGATAGTGGACAAAAAATTATGCAGTCTTTTAAAATCCAGAACGAAAAATTATATTTTCAAGTTGAGTATTTGAATTTTACGGCGTCTTTTTTTTTAAAATTATAATTAAACCGATTGATTTATTTAAAAAAAAAAAACATGTGCGCATCAGACACGCCGTCGTAAATAAAAAAAAATAGGGAATTCCAAATGATTCTATATAACTACGAAGGAATTTGGAAAAAAATAAGCTATAGAATTGCAAATAAATTTATAAAAACCGTTCCCTTAATACGATATCCATATATTTGACAGTTCGTATGCGAGCCAGAAATCCAAAGTGGAATACCTACGTAATTTCTCCAACTTCGAAGGTTCATCCAAAAAAGTTGTCATGACTTGTATCAGTTTTTTCTGCGAATGGAAACATTGGGTCTCGTTTTGTGCTATCAAGAGCTCAAATAAACTCGAAATATTTCCAAAACATTTTAAAGCCTTTTTTTTTTTTTTAAAAAAATTGATTTTGTCAATCAATGGATCATGCGATTTGGATTTTTTGGATCAAGACTTGTCATCTTCGCATAGTTAAAAGAACGTTGAAATTTGCTCAACGAGAAGAAGGACCAATTTAAAAAAACGTGCAAAGGGTGCAAAAATGACCGTAGAGCGACAAACTAAACCTTTCCAGTCTGAAATGTTAATAACTTCAAAACTATACACAATTTGCAAAATCTAAATATATCATCGTGTAGAGGATTTTTTTTTATTTCTAATGCAGCTGGCAAACACAGACAGCTTGGTCTTAGATGCCTTAAGGAAAGAGCAGCAAAGACGTACTCACTTTGCATTACCCAGGGGGCGCGTGGCACTTGAAGATAAGCCACGGACGCGGAGCAACAATGCCCCCGCAACGCTCTACGATCCTATTGAGACCGGGGCCTACTTTTAAAGTGGATTCCGAACCACTGCAAACATCCATGGCACCGCCGGGCTCGAACCCGAAACCTGTGGTACCGAGCACCAGAGCGCTAGCCACTCTGCCATTGAGGCACATCGTGTAGAGGAAGGTTGAAAGATTGTAGTGGTCGAGGCGCGTGCAATATAGGAAAGAAGGAGAGGAGAGTGGGCCTACAATCTATAACCGAACGTAAAAACGTTCAAATGCACGTAGAAACGAGAGACGAGAATGATTGAGTTAGACTCGTTAACCAATTATAAGCCGGTTTGTCAGAGGCCCCCGTTTGCGTCACTTATCTCGGCCCCGCTCCGATCAGAGTCGTTTCCGCATATCAAAGGTATTCTCGCGGACATTGTTTACGAGCAGTTGTCATTCACAACCAGAGATAACGTTGGCTTATTTCTCGCGGTCGGACGCAGACCCTCGAAGTGAAATCGCCTCGGAGTTGACTCGTACTCATCTGGACGCTGATGTACTGGAGTGATCAAAGAATCATTTGAAAGGTCTTGCTGAGATCTAACTAAACACAACAATAACAGCCACAATGAAATAAAATTTATGTGTGTAAAAATCCAAAAATAAGTGAAATCTTTGGGGGAAATTTCATAATGTCATAAACAAACATGCAACGCCGGTGGAAGCAAAAATTCGGAGAAACATATTGCAAAAGATAGAGGGATTTAAGACAAGTCCTATGCAGATAATAACGTTATTACATCTTCAGCGTCAGTGACTTGCAGAGCAAAAATATAGTTAATATAACCCATTCAGTTACCATAGGCAAATTGTGTAAGTTAACATTGCAACATCGTTCTGTTGCAATAAAGAACACCATTCATTCATTCCTTTGTTTCCTTATTTCAAACCCTCCCCTCCACTCTCCTCCTCAACTGCCAGTGCAAATTGCCTCACAGAGATATTTTCACACATTTTGACAACGCCACAGACCCCCTATGCTGCTTCAATATGGGGAGACTTTCTGCTAAAACTAAAGATTCAAATCCTAACTAACTAACTCCTTGGCACTATGGTCCCTATTGAACCATGGCCGTCAATCTATTGGCAGATTCCGAAACAGGAAATGCTTTCTTTTTACGAGCCAGCGTCGCCAGTCCTAAGTCCAATGCTCTACAGTGATATTAGACCGGGACCTACTGTTACTGGGACCACTACAAATATCCATGGCACCGCCGGGACTCGAACCCGAAACCTGTGGCATCGAGCGCCAGAGCGCTAGCCACTTGGCCATCAGACCTTCCACAAATTTTATAAGAGATCTAAAAATATTCCTTCTTATGTTTTCAATACAGGGCCTGAATGGCCGAGTGGCTAGCGCTCTGGCGCTCGGTACCACAGGTTTCGGTTTCGAGTCCCGGCGGTGCCATGGATGTTTGTAGTGGTTCGGAATCCACTTTAAAATGTTGGTCCCGGTCAAATAGGATCGTAGAACGTTGCGGGGCATTGTGACTCCGCGTCCGTGGCTTATCTTCAAGTGACACTCGCCTCCTAGGAAATACAAAGTGAGTACGTGTGTGCAGCGCTTGCCTTAAGGCATCCAAGACCAAGCTGTCTAAGTGTTTGCCAGCTGCATTAGAAAAAAAAAAAATGTTTTCAACACTTGAAAAATTTTTAAGTCTTATAAACGATATTGTATTAAATGGAACGAATTAAATTGAACGAATTTTCTTGGAATTAGAAGGAGAATCACACATATACGAAAACGTTTTTTTGAGGGACTATAGTATATTAAACATAGGCAATTAAAAATGGTATTTTTAGTATTAGTTATTTCAATATATTTACTTTGTTAAAGTCTATAAAATGTTAGATTAACTGTTATAATGTTCTGAGAGTGAATAAATAGATATATATCAAAAATAGTAATAGTTAAATAAATATTTTTCATTTCAGGAACGGACTAATATTTGCACAAAACTATCTGATTTTTGTTGTTTTATAAAAAGCACACACAGTTTTGTCGAAAAAAAAAAAAAAAAAAAAAATAAATAAATAAATGAAACATTAATGTCAGTTTTTGAATAGAACTTTAAATAGAAGCGCAGCATTAATATTTAAATTAAAAAGAAAAGACAAAAATCTCTTATTTTAGCTTTTTTGGCGCTTCATCATAATGGACAAAAAAAAATTCAATCAGTAAAAGGAATTTTTTTTTCCCTTGTTAATTCAAACACAAACATAACAAAATGTTTATCTTTTAAAGTTTCAGTTATTTTTTATCTTTTGACTGAAATTTCGCATTTTCAATCTTTTTAAAAGAGTATCTCTATCTTTGAACAAATAGTTTCCTTTTCTGTTAAATTTTTGTTTTTGTTTTTGTTTTTTTTTGTTTTCGTTGGAGTGCTCTTCAATTGATTAAAATTCCTAATTTGCATTCTTTTTCTTTATGCATATTGTGATCCATTGAAGGTGATCAGTTGCCATCATTTCGAATAAAGAAAATTTTATTTTGAGAAAAATACCCGCATTACATTACTATTTGAACAAGCAGTTTTTAATCAATCACTTTGTATTATTAATAGCTTTCGGTAATCAGGAAACAATAAGTTATATTAATTCGAATAAATATAAAAGAAATGTAGAATTTAAACTGTTTTTCAATTCCTACTATTAGTTCACACACTCGCTATATATATCTTGTTCACATTTTCAATGGTTCGTAAAATACTTTTATTCATCCACTCAAGTTCAAATACATTTTTTAGAACTTGTAGTGGATAAACACATGATGTTTATTCAGTTTTTTCAAATATTAATTCAGTAATTAAATTTGATTAATTTTTTTTAGTTTTTTATTAGATTCAAGTTGCATGTATCTACCAATAGATGGCACCAGAGGCAAGAGGAAAATTTCAACTTTAATTATAAAGGACTTTCTGCAATAGAGTGGGAAAAAGTAGGAATTGACTTACATTTTTTTATATATATATGTTATTTGTTAGATGAGTAATTGAAACTTCGACATCATCTATCGAGTTTCCAGCCAAGCTTCCTTAGCAAGGAAATACAAGGCAAAAAACGATAACATAATCTAAACAAAACTTTTACTTAATAAGCCTGCTGTGTTTTTTAAAAATATTTCTTAATTTTGATTGAAATTTAAAGCAAACTATACAAATTTTATAATCATCATTATCAGCAGCATCAGTAGCGGCAACAGCCTCATCGTAGGCCAAGGCCTTCTGTCTACTGGCAGATTTCGAGACCTCCTGTCAGAAAAAATTTTAGAAAAAAAGAAAAATTAGAAATTTTCTTTTTAAGGGGTAGAGTTGTCAACATTATGCCAACGGTCTACAGCCTTATTAGTCCGGGACCTATGGTTTAAAGTGGATTTCGAACCACTACAAACATCCATGGCACAGCTGGAGCTCGAACCTGAAACCTGTGCACCGAGTGCTAATCACTCGGTCATCAGGTTTCCTACAAATTTTATGTGAACTAAAAATATTCCTTTAATGTTTTCAATATTTAAAAAGTAGTAAGTTAAATAAATCGTATTTTATCAAATGGAATAAATTGAATTTTTCTCTTAGAAATATTTTTAAAATTTTTAATTTTTCTTTGGAATTATAAGGAGAATCACACATATACGAAAACATTTTTTGGGACCATGCATTAAATATAGATAATTAAAAAGAATATTTTTAGTATTAGTTATTTCAAGATATTTACTTTGTTAATATGTATAAAATATTAGATTAACTTTTATATGATTTTGAGAGTGAATAAATAGATATATATCAAAAAAATTATAGTTAGCTAAATATTTTTCATTTTCAGAGAATGAATATTTGCACAAATCTATCAGATTTCTGTTGTTTTATAAAAAGGACACGCAATTTTGTCAAACAAAAAATAAATAAATGAAAACATTGACTTTTGTTTTTCTATAGATCTTTAAATAGAAACGCAGAATTAATATTTAAATTTAAAAAGAAAAATTTACAAATATCTCAATTTTTTGCTTTTTTCGGCGCTTCGTCATAATGGAAAAAAATTAATCAGAAAAAAAGGTTTTTTTTTTTTTTTTATTATTCAAACACAAACCTAACATTTTCTCGGAAATATTTATTTTTAAAGTTTCAGTTTTATCTTTTTTTTAAAGAAGTTCATTTTTCTTTTTAAATGAGTATCTCCATTTTGAACAAACAGTCTCTCTTTCTGTTTAATTTTTTTTTCCATGTTTTCGTTGGAGAATTCTTCAAATGATTAAAATTCGTAATTTGCAGTCTTTTATTATTTCATGAATTGAAGGCGATCAATTGTCAAAAATCATTTCGAATAAAAATATTTTTTTTTTTTTTTTTTGATTAAAATACCCGCATAACATTACTATTTGAACAGTTTTTAATCATTCACTCTGAATTTTTAGATTAGCTAAAACTATCTTATTGAGTTATATTGATATTGTATTTAATATAAAGGAAATGTAGAATTTAAACTATTTTTATTATGAGTATTTAAGACTTGTAAATAAAAAAAAAAAAAATTTTTTAATAACTATTTGGATTAGTTTTTATTTTTTTATACATTTTTAAAAATTATACTGAATGTCAAAAAAAAATTTTTTTAATAACTATTTGTGATTAGTTTTTTATGTATTTTTTTCATTTTTATTTTTTAGTAAAAATTATATTTGAATGTAATGACTTATTTTTAAAATAATTCCGATATTGTTGTAGGCAAATATTAGGCAGTTATATATTGATCCAAATGAGCAATTGGCAATTTAAAATAGATGACAGCTGATATTTAAAATAAAAATATGGTTTTGTCAATTTCTTAAAACAGTAGTTCCTCTTGTAGTTGTTAGTAGTTCCTCTTTTTCAGTGTTCCTCTTGTGTTAGCTTAAGAAATAAGTAAAACAATGGCATAAAATCAATATTGTATTTAGGTTTGAGTTAAGAGACTACAGTTCTCATCTTACAAGAAACTGAATAAAATATATTAGAAATATTTGAACTTATTTTTTTTTTTATTGAACTGCAGTAGAATTATGTTTGGTGTTTTAATCATCAAAAAATGTGAAAGTTTTAAGTTTAATATGATATCTATTTAGAAAATTATTTTAAAAATAAAAATTCAATTATTAACTTTATAATTAATTATTTTAAAAAAATAATTTATTGGGAACATTTATAAGTAAACTTTAATTTCAATAAATACAATTTAATAGTTAATTTATAAATAAAACTTTATTACCTATTGTAATTATTAGTACATTTTTACTTTATTTACTTTTAACTAATTTATCTTATTAGTAACAGTGGTGGTTTAAACAGATGAAAGTGCAAAAAAAAATTAATTAAATTTTTGAAATTTTAAAGTAAAATAAATTAAATTTTTGAAATTTTACATAAATAATGCGATACGAGGGGGCTGCTATGATTTATTTCTTATATTTTTTTGTATATTTCTAAAAAATTATCATATTTGACATAAAATTAATAGGTATTTTTTTTAAATTTAAAAATAATTTTACAAAATTTTTCTAATTTAAATATTAATTAATTAAAATAAAATTCATGATTGATAGACGTAGCTTATGCATCCCTGTTTTAAAAAGCGATGCAAACTGTCTTTGTCGTAATCCATGAATAGAAAAGGATTGGAAGTGAAGTGATAAAAGAGTTGTTAGGGATGGAATACGTGGGTGGAAAGGGCGAACCGATCGATGTAGCGCCCCGGGGTCATCCGCACAGGGGCGGAGAACTGATAAAGCACTCCTCAGTTACACAATGCATTGTCCGCAAACATAAGTGGATTGAAAAGATTTGCTGACTTCGCTTTCAATTCGCTAATTTGTATCGACAAACTGAATACAGGTCGCCTTAAATCAATCTTTCCTTTTGTGTTTTTGTAAACAATTTTTTTTTTTGTTTTTTTTTCTTTACAAAAAGTACACAATATTTATTTTATTTAAAAGCCGAAGATTATAGTAAGAATCAAAACATTATCGGAATCAATAAAGATAATTTAGATTAAATTAACATCTAAATCATCATCCGTATTGACAAAGTTCAGCAAATTACGATATTTTAGCATAGAATATTGTCGTAGTTCTCATTTCTGAAATCATCAGTATGCAAACAAGTTTGTGTGGGGTTTGCTTCACATTGAAAGAAACAAAACATGACCGTGTGATAAGGTCTGAAAAGACCTGGACTGGTTGTAGCGTATTCGGTACAATAATGCTCATCGCAATTATTCTACCCCTACGACAAATTTATTTAAAAACCAAATTAGTTTGAAGGGAGGGATAATTAAAGTCATCCGATTAAGACATTTTTACCTTCTTCATTGGCACAACAGCTCCATGGTGGGCCAAGACCGTCTACTTACTGGCAGATTTCAAGACCCAGGGAGATGCTTTTCTTTTTACAGGGATAAGGTTGACAGCCCCAAGCCCAACAGTAGTATTAGGCCGGGACGTACGGCTTAAAGTGGATTCTGAACTAATCCAAATATCCATGGCACCTGGTTCACACAGGTTTCGGGTTCAGTGCCACAGCGTAAAAAACTACAAATAACTATAAGGACTACAAAAAAACTTATAGCCTTATATCCGTAATATCACTTATATACACACTGAAGTGACAAAAGTCATGTGGGATACCTCTCTTAATATCACGTGTCGGCCCTCTTTCGCTCGGCGAAAGTGCAGCAACTCGACGTGGCATGGACTCAACAGGTCGTTGGAGTCTTCTGCAGGAATATTGAGCCATGCTGTCTCGATAGACGTCCATAATTGTGAAAGCGCGTTGATGGGTGCAGATTTTGGGCACGAGAACAGACCTCTCGATGATGTCCATAAATGCTCGATGGGATTCATGTCGGGCGATCTAATTTGGCCAGATCATTCGTTGGAATTGTCCAGAATGTTCTTCAAACCAATCGCGAACAGTTGTGGCCGGTGACATGGCGCATTGTCATCCATAAAAATCCCATCGTTGTTTGGGTACATGAAGTCCATGAATGGCTGCAAGTAATCTCCAAGTAGCTGAACATAAGCATTTCTGTCAATATTCGGTCAGTCACGTGAGGACCAAGTCCATGGCATGAAAAAAAAAAACAGCCACCACCAGCTTGAACAGTGCTTTTGCTGACAGTTTGGGTCCATGGCTTCGTGGGGTCTGCGCCACACTCGAACCCTACCATCAGCTCTTACCAACTGAAATCGTGACTCATCGGACCGGGCCACGGTTTTCCATTCATCTAGGGACCAACCGATATGCTCACGTGCCCACGAGTCGCTGCAAGCGATGTCGTTCTGTCAGTAAAGGCACTCGAGTCGGTCTTCTGCTGGAATAGCCCAAGAGAAAGCCAAATTTCTCCCGCACAGTTCTAACAGACAAGTCCCTTGTACGTCCCACATTGATTTCTGCGGTTATTTGACGCAGTGTTGCTTGTCTGTTAGAATTTACGACTCTTTACAGACGTCGCCGGTCTCGGTCGTTAAGTGCAGGCGGTCGACCACTGCGCTGTCCATGGTGGGATGTTATGCCTGAAATTTCATGCTCTCGGCCCCTCTTGACACAGTGGATCTGGGAATGTTGAATTCCTAACGATTTCGAAATGGCATGACCCAAGCGTCTAGCTCAACTAACATTCGTTCAAAGTCTGGTAATTCCCGTCGTGCGGTCATCATCGTCAAAATCTCTTCCATGAACGAAATGAAAGCTCTGCAACACTGCGCATTTATACCTGTTCTACGCGATGCTACCATCTGAAAATTTGCATATTCTATCCATGACTTTATCACTTCGATTATAATCGGGCTTAAGGTGGTAATAAATATATGGTTTACTAATTTGTTTCTTGCATCCATAATGTTATTCTTGTTTTAAGTATCCGGACCTGCCATTCCCCACTAGGATAGGCAGATCTTTAGTAAGCTCAGCGTCACACATACTTGTTGCTGCATTTACAATTTGTCTTTGTAATATTAGACATTAACGCGACGGGAATGGCATCTGGAGGATTATCTTCTCTCATTCTCCTTGGAGTCTAATAAATCTCTCAGTCTCCTTGAGTCCTAAATCCTGTTGCAGGGTTTTCCGGGTTTCCTCCCATGCAATACATTTACCTAATGTGTAATTGTGTGAAAGAAGCAGGCTTCCAGACAACCCTTATCGATGTGAATCCTCAGATGCCATTCCTGTCGCGTTAATGGTTCAATATTACAAAAGACAAATTGTAAATGCAGCGCAACAAGTATCTCAGTATCACTGTGTGACGCTGAGCTTACTAAAGATCTGCCTATCCCTGAGTGAGAATGGCAAGGTCCGACATTCTAAAACAAGAACTAACATTATGGATGCAAGAACAAATTGGCCAACCATATTACCACCTTAAGAAGCCCGATTATACACTGATGACAAAGTCGTGGGATAGCAATATGCAAATTTTCAGATGGCAGTAGCATCAGCGTAGAACAGGTATAACAGGTACTCTTTCCTTGAAGCTTTCATTTCTGTTCAAGTTATTCATGGGAAGAGATTTGACGTGATGACCGCACGACGAGAATTAACAGACTTTGAACGCGGAATGTTAGTTGGAGCTGAACGCATGGGTCATGCCATTTCGGAAATCGTTAGGGGAATTCAGCATTCCCAGATCCACTGTGTCAAGTGTGTACCGAGTATGAAATTTCGGAGGCATAACATCCCACCATGAGACGGCGCAGTGGTCGGCCGCCTTGCACTTAACGACCGAGACCGGCG